>CAXHSM010000292.1:0-32000 GCA_964019185.1 Maratus speculifer
TCTGACCATTGAAAACCCAAAATCTCAAATCTTCCGAGGGGACATCTGATTGTTCAGCGGCGGTTTTGCCTCCCCCCCCCCGGACCAGGGGCGTGCGAAGAGAAAACTGGCCCGGGATAAAGCCTCAATTTGGCACCGCCTCCCCCACCTTTTTCTTGTAAAATACCAAAAATTACGCTAGTACTGTAAACTGTACCCCCTAAACTTCCGCGCCCGGGGCGACACCCCCTTCTCCCCCCCCTTTTCACAGGGCGCTGCCCCGGAACATCCCCTGAATTCAGCACTACCGCTCATCATGACCCTATCTTCATCCTTGGTTATGACCTGCTCTCTTAGGTATGTGATGCTAATTTTTTTGCAGTTCATCAATCACTATGACTAGTAGTGAATACATGCATGAATAGTAATAACTTACACCACAAATTAAACACTTGTTCTGCTTGGTGTCTTATGATAGGTCACCATCATAACACACTTTCTCCTATTTTGATAGCACAAAATACTACAGCACAATATCTAGAGCACAAAACACAGAAATTTTTAGATCAGGAAAACATTTGAAAATTTATTAGAAAAACCTCATGCTTGAAATGTTTTTCTGGATAATCAATATATATTATATTCAATACATTATAATCAATGTATAAATATATTATATATAACACATAATTTAATGATTCAAAAATAATTAAATTCCGTTTAAAACATCCCAAAACATGTAAATCGATTAAAAGTCGGGAGTCGAAAATCATGATTTATTTCTCTTTAGTAAAAATATGAAGGAAAAATGTGTACAGAAATGTATATTCAACATATCCTAAAAATTGCTTTAAATGCAATCTTATGTTGCAATTTCATTTTAAATCAATAGAGTTTTATATTTTAAAAAGAAAATCTTTTTTAAATGCTGCATAACCTAGAGTATATGATTGTTAGATTTTGTTGGTATATTTACCATTACGTAAAAGAACAAGTTGGAAATTGCACGTGAAGCGTAGCAAATGAGGTGCGTTCGTACGATAGCGAAGTTTTAAAAATATCACTCCTATATCTCATAAAATGTTAAATAATTACAATTAAAATGCTCACCAAACAATGTTCTCCCTATACCAATATACAATGGAATACTTTTGTGTGGCATTGTAAATCAATAACAAATATTCTTTGCACCACAGATTATGCAAAAAGTATATTATAATATGTACTTTATAGATGCATATCGATTTTATTACGTTCGAATAAATGTAACATTATTAATACGCATTTGAAACATTTTTCCCCATTAACCGTAATGTAACGGAATACTTTTGATTATCCCTGTAATTGAACTATGCATCAGATTTTGATAAAATTTTAAATAACTCGACAAAACTATGTAATAATTATGTATTTAAAATTTCAAGCGATTAAAATGCATTTGAAACTTTTCCCCCATTGACCGTAATGTAACGGAATTCTTTTGATTGTCCCTGTAATTGATCTATGCATCCGATTTTCATAAAATTTGAAATGACTCGACAAAATTATGTAATAATTATATATTTTAAATTTCAAACGATTCGGTTGGGTAGTTTTTGCGTTGTTATATGCGGACGGACAGACAGACGGACTGAACGACAACAATAGATGCTACGTATTTACATTATTACGAACGCACCTAAAAAAGCAATTATTTCTACCCTTTCACCCCCCGAAAATAGAGCAAAATTTGAGTTCAGAGATTAATTTTATAAAAAGTACCTTTTTTCTACATATTACTAAAATGCATTTATTCATAATTCAAGTTCAGTTCAGAAAAATTCAGTTCTCGATTTTAGTTGGAAAATCTATTTTAAAACTAACAAAACAATATTTTGTCACATTCAAATAAAATGCTTGAATCAATGCATTTTTAATTAATTAGTTCATTTAAAACGTCTATATTAAAACTTCAGATTGATTTGAATTCAAAGCAGCAAGTTCAAACCAACCCATGCGCGTAACCGCGGGGAGGGGGGGGGCTGGGTGCCCGGACACCACTCCCCCCCCTCGCTTGCCCAGGGCCATTCACAATTATTTTAAAAATTGGCGTCCCTTGCCTTATTAAAACACCCTTAAAACCCTTTTTAAAAATATCACACAATTATACACTCTAAGATAAAAACCTGTCTAAAACGGAATTTAAAACTGTTTTATAGGCTTCCGTTTTAGAAGGTTTTACTATATAAGATATCTTTTGTATCCAGCATGTTCAGGTTAAAAATTCTAGGCACCCACCCGTTCAAAAGGCTGGTTACGCATATGCAACCGCAGTAGAAATAATTCCTTAATATTCGCTAAATCAATATTTGTTAGATTTTCCACCAGTTTTTCAATAAATGTAGTTTTTTTCTGTTAGATTTTCTACCAGTTTTTCAATAAATGTAGTTCTTTTCTGTTAGATTTTCCATCAGTTTTTCAATAAATGTAGTTTTTTGCATTACAAAAGAACATTTTATCGTTTCGTAACGATTGTTTATTTTCAAACGTTTTGCTACAAATTATTTGACAACCTTGAAAAGTGCTGAGTAATACACATTATCTGAGGATATTTTTGTTTCCGTTTACGACTTTTGATTTAAAGTTTCGGTTCCTGCTTTTGGAAAGAAAAAAGGAGTGGTTTTTATTAGCGATTGTTAATGAGTAGAGAATAAATAAAAAATGATTTCGTCTCCTTTTATTACATATCAGAAAGATTGAATTAAAGATTTCAGAATTTGATTTGTAAAGGGCTCTTCTGGGGGCGGATGGTCACCCCCCAAGAATACACCTTAAAATTTCGCTCATTTAGTTCTCTACCATTTTTAACTTAAAAGTTTAAGCTACATGGCACCCCCCCCCGCTTTCGGTGACTCACCTAATTTTGCTCATTTCTTCACTTCATTTCAGTCTTTAAAAGGCTATAACTTTGTTTCTATTGGAGCTACAGCGGAGAGAAAAATTCTAGCATAGCTAACTTTTCCTCCCCGTTTTATTTTATTTTATTTTATTTATTTATTATTATTATTATTATTATTATTATTTTGCTATTTCAATTTTCCGGGTTTTCCCTATCGAACCATTTGGGGGGGGGGGCAGGTGGTCGCGTTTCTCATTTTTTGATGTAATATGTCTATCGAACGCTTATTCTTCATACATTACAAATCTAGCATAAAAAATTTTCTCCCGTTATTCTGAGTCACGTTACGAGCCCATAATGGATTGAAATTTCAATTTCTCAAACTTGTTCGAGGTTTTTTGCCAAATCGATATCTGAAAAAGATTGTGCCAATGTGATGTGTGTATGACATCTGTGCCATATAAATACAGCTCATATTCAAAATATTAGAATAATTACCTTTTTTTTAGAAATTGAAAATATCGTTTGGTAATTTAATGTCTTTTAATGAAAATATGCAAACGATATTTTTATTAAGAACTTATTGTTGATTAAACTTACTAGTTATCTTAAATTTAATATCATTTTTAAAAAGATTAATTGCAAAAAAAATTATTTTGAAAAGTCAAAATATTAGAATATTTATTCAAGTGGTTCAAAATATTAGAATATTTCACATTAATTCTCATTTAATTATTACCAATTCTTAACTGGTGGCATCATTGATTAAATTCAGACTATTTTATTTAAAATCAGTATTCTTTTTTGCAGTTTGTTTCTTTTTCGTCTTAAAATGGGCCGTGTGAGTGATATTCCTGAATCTACTAAACTTCGAATGGTTGATTTGTATCGGCACGGTAAAAATCAATGTTTTATAGCGAATTATTTACATTGTTCGCAATCGAGCGTTAGTAAAATACTAACACAATATTCAAAAATTGGAAAATTTCAAAATAATCGCCGAAATGGTGGCCGAAAACCAAAAACATCTGCTAGAGATGACAGGAAACTGAAGCGTATAGTTAAGAAAAACCGTTTTAAAAGTGTGCGATTCTTGCACCGAAAATGGAAAGAAGAAGGAGTTGAAGTTTCTACATCGACAACATTCAGACGTCTCCATAAATTTAAATTTGAATCTCGTGTACCGAAAACAAAACCTCTCATGACTGCAAGACGAAAGCGTATAAGATTGAATTGGTGTAAATCAAAACGTTTATGGAGCAATGAAGATTGGAAAAATATATTATTTAGTGATGAAAGTATGTTTTGTGTTTCATATGGTAATTAAGATATTCGAGTTTGGAGAATGAAGCAAGAAGCATTTGATAAAGAATGCCTTAAACGTTCCGTAAAATTTGCTGCTAGTGTCATGGTTTGGGGTTGTATGAGTACAGAAGGACCTGGAAAGTTATGCATCGTCTACGAAAAGGTTAACTCTCTGATATATCAAGAAATTTTAGAATATTACATGATTCCATCATCAGAAGATTTATTTGAAGATGATTTCATCTTTCAACAAGATTTAGCGTCCCCGCATACCTCGGTGTCAACTAAGAATTGGTTCCGCCAACGCAACATTAAGGTACTTCCTTGGCCACCAAATTCACCAGATCTTAATCCCATCGAAAACTTATGGTGTATAATGAAGAAAAAACTTCAAGAAAATCCTCCTTCAAGTAAAACTGAGTTAGTGGCACGTATAAAGTCTATTTGGGCTAATATTGATAGAAATGTTTGTAAACACCTTGTATATAGTATGCAAGATTGATTGTACGCTGTTATGAAAGCTAAAGGAGATGCTACAAAATATTAACTACCATTTACTTCATATTCATAAGGTAATATTGTTGCGTAAAATAAAATATTCTAATATTTTGAACCAATCTAAATTTTATTCTAATATTCTGGTGTGTTTAAGGAAGCTGTATACCTAATTTATTGTGCTGTATTTTATATTTTATAAATGTTAAAATCTTATCTAAGCATTCCAGATTTAATTTATAAGAAATTTAATTGCATTTACTTAGTATAAAAAATAAATAAATGACAAATAATTTTTTCTTATTACTTTTTCTCAATTATTCTAATATTTTGAATATGAGCTGTATTATTAATTTTTTATTGCAATTTTTTATGTAAAATAATATGCATTATTTTTCATGTACAATTGCGCATTAAATGAAAATTGTAATGTAATTTTTGTAGAAGTACTTTATAATAATGAATAAAAAAAACTTTATTTAAAAGTATTTCCTGCACAATAAAATGTTTTCTGGCGATTAAAAAAATATGTCCTGACAATTCAAGAAATACAAAAGTAATTGTCCAAGTTTTCACTTCTGTCGGAGCTCCCAAAATGTCACTTTTTTTTTTTTTTTTTTTGGGGGGGGGGGGGAAGTTTTGCTGAAATAAGTCTTATTTTTTATTTATGTATGGGTCCATATAAAAAAGCATGAGCTAGTGAACTTTGGAACCATTTTAATACAACTCATATTAAAAATATTAAAATAATTGAGAAAAAATTATTTAAAAAATTATTTTTAATTTAATCATTTTTATACTAAGTAAATGCAATGAAATTTCTTATAAACTGAATCTGGAATGTTTAGATAAGATTTTAATATTTGCAAAATATAAAATACAGTACAATATATTAGATTTACATCTTTCTGAAAGACATAAAAATAGTAGGATAAAATTTAGATGAGTTCAAAAGTATTAGAATATTTTATTTTACGCAACAATATTACCTTATTAATATGAAGTAAATGGTAGTTAATATTTTGTAGCACCCTCTTTTGCTTTCATAACAGCGTACAATCGATCTTGCATACTATAGATATCTGCTATTAAAAACTAGATGAAAAAATTAAGTCTGGAAAAAATTTCATTCTCTACCATCTGTCCTATCTCATAAGTTTCTCTGTCCTATCAGTTAATATTTGTTTTATGTTTTGCAGCCGCTCTGGTAGTGGCAGCACGTGTTGACTTGCTGTAAAAAAATTCAGTATGCATTTCATCTCAGATTTTAAAACATCAACAGCGCTGATTGAGAAAACGCGGTATATGGAGGATGGGTTTTTGAAAAATTCGTTTTCCTCTGCATGTTAAAGAAAATTTTCTTTATATGTTTTCTTGTACTTTCTAATTTTCCTGTTTTTCGTATTTCCGATAGGATTCATTATTTATTATTCAAAAATATATGTGCCTATAGATTTTTTCTTAAATGTAGTTGCCTCACCAGTGACCGAGATATTCTGCCCTCAAAAGTGATAGACGGCAGGTGCTGGATTAGAAGAGAACCAAATCGCGGCCGCCAGCCTAATCATTCGGAGTTTTTTGTGGTTTTCTTCGAACTTTGGATTTCCTTGCGTAAATACGGGTTGGGTTCCCTTAGAAAGACCTCCCCCACGGAAGGCACCCCCTTAGGGCCCATATCCCATGTGTTGTCCGTTTGGGAGCATATTTAGCAATTGCCTATAAATTGTTTATTGTATCCTGTTACAAAAATAACAGGATGTTGGAACCTGTTACCAGCGCTACTGTGGAATGATGTAACCTGTTAACCAAAGATAACCATATTTCCCATCTCTAATGAGTATACATTCCATCGACATAAAAATGTACGCAGTTTATTACAATAATCCACTTAATGATAATCTACAGTTTGAACACTTTTGCTAAGTTAGTTTTGACAGTGTTATCCAAAAAATATTCATTCTTTTTTAATTTGTTGACGGTCTCCTTTGGAGTTTTGGGGGAAAAAATCTTCACGGTAATTTATGACTTTTACTGTTATATTTACACATTTAGAGTTTCAAGATAATCCCTCATCTATTTTTCTAGATATTTAACAAAATGTCTAAAATCGCACGTGGACGGTCATCTTTGGCCAGGTAGTGTAGATTTAAAAAAAGGTTTGGTAATACTGTTTTTAATTCATAATATAATGAAATGCTACTTTAGAATGCTTAAATATAAGCAAATCATTTTTATTTAGAGAAAAAATGCACAGTTGATGCCAAAGAATCAGGTCCCTATTCTGTGTGATTGGTTTATTTGGGCCTAATAGAGGCATTTAAATTTGTGCGGTAACGCACATCATATCACAAATAGTTTTTACAGCAACTGCGCTTCCATTGAACTCTTTCTTCTATGGCTATTTTTCCTTTACTTACCACAGAAATGCAGTACTCAAGTTGCCACCATTAGAAAAATAGAACTAAAAACTATACATATGTATAAATAATATTTGAAAAACAAATTGCATTTAAAACAATGTTTTTTTCTCTATACGATGGTGTAAAGACCGAAAACGTACGATCTCTAGAGGTTTAAAAATTTGCTGTACCAAAATATTTAATACCGAAATTTTATCGGAAAGTGCTGCCATTCAAAAAGTGACGTATGCGTTATGCACAGATATGTTTGTCCTTTATAATACAAATAGATACCTTTTAGGAATTATCAGTATCATCATGTTTGCTAATCAAATATTTTAAACTTATATCAGAAATTACTATTTACAAATATTTCTTTAAAATCTTTATTGTAATTTTCATTATGTATTCGCGAACAAGACCTCATACATTTAAAACACTTGCATTTAAAAAAGAACAACTTCGATCACAACTAATTGCATTCAAAAGCATTTTAAGACCACATCAAGAATAATTATTATGGAATTAAACAATAACGAGTTTTCATTGAAAATTACCAAAAAAGAAAAGTAATATACTTTATCGTTTGTTTTCTTAGCAACTTCGGAATTTACGTCCAAGAATAAAAGTGGAGATGACAATAATGGATAAGGAATAAAGTTTCAAGAACAGTTAATTACATTTCTATCATGGACAAAGAACGTTTTTTTTAATTTTATTTTATATGTAGCTCAACTAAATTGTTCTGTACCAGACAGTTTTCAAAATTATCATCTTACAAAAGTTTCATAGGCAACAATTATGTGGTACTTCTGTAGTGGATAGCTTTAAGGGTAACCGTCAGTATTACCTTCTCATATACTGCTTGTGATACATTCTAAAAATCACTATAACGCATTTGCTATTGCAGTGATTGATTAAAAAATTTTTTTGGTGAAAGATAAGACTCGTTTCTTAAAAGTGGTATAATTTTTGGATAAAATATATCACCGCTTTTTTTTTTTAAATTTTAATTAAAAATTTTTTCCATGTTTCCAATAGACACCAACAGGTGGAGATACGGGTTCTATTAGGTTTTCCGTGTGGATTAAAAAAGGATTGTTTTATCGTTTTTATGTATTTACTTTTTTATATATTATCATTAATTTTTTAATAAATTCAATAAGGGATAGATTTTATACCTTATTATATAAAATATTGTTCAAAAAGCCCTTTTGTTTTTAAAAAAAGCTCTTTTATTGGATAAGCCGTACAAGAAATGACGCAAAATGTTGCTTATTCCAGCAAACCCCATGACTGACTTATTGCAAGAGAGAGGTAGAGATGGTCCCTTACTCTTCGCATCAAGGGGGAGACTACTCCCACCCTATTACCCCCCCCCTACTCTCTCCCTCTAGCTGATAAGCGTAGAATGGTTTTCCTACAGTAAGTGTACAGTTTAGGGTTTACGGTCGTATTCATGAAGAACTTCGACCGAGAGCTAAACCACAGGTCCAGTAACTCCGAGTTGGGACTTTTAACCGAGAGTTGAAAACTCGTATTCGCCATCGACTTCGGATGAAAAGTTACCGAACCCGGAGTTCCTGGACCCCGGTTGAAAGAAGTATGCCTATTGGTTTAAAAATTCCCGTCTTTTTCGGTTTCGCGTCGCGACATTATTTTTGTTTTGTATGAAAAGCGTTTAAAAAATGAGGGCGGGGGCGTTCAAAAAGAAGGAAAAACAAAGATTCAATGCGATTTTTTATTTTTATTTTTTTTTCTCCACAAAATATATGGAGAAAATTAAAACTTGCAGCCACTAAATATGGAAATTTAATTTATTGAAAGTTTTAATATTTTTTAAACAATTGATTCAATTACTTTTTTTTCTTTTTTCAATTGATAAATGAGTTAGGTAAATGATATGAATCGTGTTAACGGCTAAAAAAAAAAAAATTAGTTATGTAGTATTTTTTATTAGTTGGTATTTTTTTTTCTTTTTTAAAATAATTTTTACACATTTGCTTAAAAATGGAATTTCATTTGGATAAAAACTAATGAAATTTGACTTGGATAAAAACTAAAATTTTATTCCAACAGTTATTCTGTTGATTTCCATTATTAATAGCTTTAATTAGTAATTAAGTAATTTCTAATAAGGAAAATATTAAAATAGAAAAAAAAAGGAAAAAATGAAAAAAGTAGCCTGTATATCAGTATAGATGTTATCCAGATATAAAAATTTTATTGTTTGGATTTTCAGCGAAAACGGTTACTTTTAATTGAGCTAGATAGCTATTAATATTCCAAATAGACTAGAAAAAAGTAGTGAAATAATATTAAAAGAACTGCAGAAAAAGATGAGCTGGAGATTCTGGCACTGCCCCGGCATTAGGGACCAGGCCGCAGAGACACGACACATGGGCGCATATAGTTATCACTTCCTATTGATTGATCAACCTTTTTTATTTAACTAACAGCTAAATAAATTTCCATACTTCTTGTAACTTTAAACTGTATACAGTGCGATATTTTATAAGAAGTTATTTTAAAGAAAAGAAAAATTTTAAACCTTTTAAAAGTACTAGCATATAAATTTCCATTCAACTCAACACACAGAATCGAATAAGTCCTTTTAAAAATAATGATAAATGAATTCCGAACACTGACCTGTCAAATAAATGTGAAGTATTACAGAAAGTTGATTTTTCATTGACTAGTTTTTAGAGCCCCTCCCCCCTTCTACACTCTTTGTTTATGAGAATTGTCATTCTCAGATACAAGATCAAATTTGCTTTCGTAAAAAAGAAAAAAAAAGAGAGAGAGAGAATCAAATGAGTTAAGCTCATTTGATTCTCTTTGACTATTTTTTGATAAATTAGTGTTAAATAAATAATTATGAAATATTATTACATGCACGCACGCACCTGTTTTTGGATCCAGTGTTCCATTTTAGAGAACGTATTAACTTCTCAAAGTAAATTATAAAAAATCATATTTTATTTTATATATTTTTTCTAGCTTTATTATTTTATATTTTTTACTCATTTAAATATCATTTAGTTAGATGTAATAAGAATTTTATTTAGTACAGAAAGAAAAGAGATTTTATTATATATATATATTACGATTGATTAATGAAAGATTTCTAGACTAGATTGGTAAAGTAATGATAGCAATCTATCAAAACAGATCGAATTCATTATTAATAATTTCATATATTTTTGCATTACATAATAAATAAAATAGTTGTCTTTTGTTTGTGAATTTGTGGAGAAGAATAAGTCCCCATTAGCACCATCCTACCCATTCCCTCTTTATAATTATTATTCTTTTATTTATTTTTGTGTATGTGTCATGTGTTAATTAAAGTACTCAAGATGCTGTATAAGATATAGAAATAAAAATTAAATTTAAAATGCTACCAAAAATAGAAGAATGTATGTAATCTCATATATATACATATATGTTATCTGTTTTTAACTAGTTTATTTATATTTATACATATATTCCCAACATTATATGTTGAATTGTTTGTTTTCATAAATACTCATAGTCGCCAACAATTTATTTGCCTTAAAATAGTCAGCATTACTGAAAGAGCTGATAAAATTATTTTTGGTATGAGGTTATTTAAAAAAAAAAAAAGTTTTTTTTTATCATTGTATTTCAACTTTTTAGTAATTTATTGTTTTTAAGCTAATTAAGGAGTAAAAATTATAAGTGATCTCTAAAAGAAATCTCACAATTTCAGGAGGTAATTCAATTTTATTTAAAAATTGTGAGGCTCGTGTTTTAAGTAGCCAAAAGGATTTATTATTACTATTATTATTTTCGTATAAAATAGTATTTCTAATGCAATATTTTATACTATATATAATTTAAAAATTAAAATGTAGTTGAAAAATAGATGTATTTAAATTAAAAACTTGAAATTTCACAAAACTTCGGATACAAACAATAATAACAACAATGTTATAGTGTTAATGATAGCAGGTATTTCATGTAATTACGATTCATAATTTTAAAAAGAACAAAACTTCTAAAAATCTTCAATAAACTGATAAAATCCAAATGAATTGTTTAAATTTTAAGTCAAAATATCTAATTTATAGATATGATATACATTTAACTAAGTTTGTACATAAACAACAAATATTTTGCGCAATAAAACCAAACTTTAATTCGTTAAACTTACTATAAGTACGGATAAAAAATCTACAGATAATGTATAGATATTTAAAGATAATCTTCGTATTTCTCTAGATAAACAAAAATGCAAATCAGAACGGTATCTCGCATTTTAGTTAGACCTTATGTAAGTACGACATTTATTTCGGTACTGTTAAAATACATTCGGGTTGTTTTTTTTTTTTCGTTCTTTCTTTCTTTTTTTTCTTTTTTTTACAATAAAATTGCAAAAAGTAAATGACTTTAAACAAACTTTAGACAGACGCGACAATTGTTACTTAAATAACAATTTATTAATCGTCTGTCTACGTAATGTTGGCCAATTTTAAAGCAAATACTTTTTCGCGGCCACAGATTTTTATGTAAACAAACGGTTCAACATACAATATATAGAGTATTTATACGTAAATATAAATAAATCAAACAAAAATATTGAAGGTAATACAGATATATGAGATTACATACCTTTACATAATGTCCTTCTGCTTTATTTGATAGTATATTTTCTACATTTTGACAGCACCTATATTAAGTACGCAAATACCGCCATTGTAAAATGGCGTTTCTCTCGATAAAATTCTCTCTCTCCTTGCTGAAATCTTGAGAAATTTAACCTGAACCCCGCTGTAGAGCAAGGTTAGGTTTCTGGACCTGACCTTGGATTTCTCCCTCAAACCGGTTCAGTCAGGTTGATGAAATATACCGAATCTGCTTTCAACCCGGGTTTCGGGGGAAATTCTGGGTCCAGGTTGATAGTGAATACGAATGTTACGGTCGTATTCATAAAGAACTTCGACCGAGAGTTAAACCACAGGTCCAGTAACTCCGAGTTGGGATTTTTAACCGAGAGTTGAAAACTCATATTCGCCATCGACTTCGGATGAAAAGTTACCGAACCCGGAGTTCCTGGACCCCGGTTGAAAGAAGTATGCCTATTGGTTTAAAAATTCCCGTCTTTTTCGGTTTCGCGTCGCGACATTATTTTTGTTTTGTATGAAAAGCGTTTAAAAAATGAGGGGGGGGGGTTCAAAAAGAAGGAAAAACAAAGATTCAATGCGATTTTTTATTTTTATTTTTTTTCTCCACAAAATATTTGGAGAAAATTAAAGCTTGCAGCCACTAAATATGGAAATTTAATTTATTGAAAGTTTTAATATTTTTTAAACAATTGATTCAATTACTTTTTTTTCTTTTTTCAATTGATAAATGAGTTAGGTAAATGGTATGAATCGTGTTAACGGCTAAAAAAAAATTAGTTATTTAGTATTTTTTATTAGTTAGTATTTTTTTTTTTTTCAAAATAATTTTTATATATTTGCTTAAAAATGGAATTTCATTTGGATAAAAACTAATGAAATTTGACTTAGATAAAAACTAAAATTTTATTTTAACAGTTACTATGTTGATAGCCATTATTAATAGCTTTAATTAGTAATTAAGTAATTTCTAATAAGGAAAATATTAAAATAGAAAAAAAAGTAAAAAAGTAGCCTGTATATCATTATAGATGTTATCCAGATATAATAATTTTATTGTTTGGATTTTCAGCGAAGACGGTTACTTTTAATTGAGCTAGATAGCTATTAATATTCCAAATAGACTAGAAAAAAGTAGTGAAATAATATTAAGAGAACTGCAGAAAAAGATGAGCTGGAGATTCTGGCACTGCCCCGGCATTAGGGACCAGGCCGCAGAGGCACGACACATGGGCGCATAATAGTTATCACTTCCGATTGATTGATCAACCTTTTTCATTTAACTAATAGCTAAAAAAATTTCCACACTTCTTGTAACTTTAAACTGTATACAGTGCGATATTTTATAAGAAGTTATTTTAAGGAAAAGAAAAATTTTAAACCTTTTAAAAGTACTAGTATATGAATTTCCATTCAACTCAACACACAGAATCGAATAAGTCCTTTTAAAAATAATGATAAATGAATTCCGAACACTGACCTGTCAAATAAATGTGAAATATTACAGAAAGATGACTTTTCATTGACCAGTTTTTAGAGCCCCTCCCCCCTTCTCCACTCTTTATTTATGAGAATTGTCATTCTCAGATACAAGATCAAATTTGATTTCGTAAAAAAGAAAAAAAAGAAAGAGAGAGAATCAAATGAGTTAAGCTCATTTGATTCTCTTTGACTATTTTTTGATAAATTAGTGTTAAATAAATAATTAGGAAATATTATTACATGCACGCACGCACCTGTTTTTGGATCCAGTGTTCCATTTGAGAGAACATATTTACTTCTCAAAGTAAATTATAAAAAATCATATTTTATTTTATATATTTTTTCTAGCTTTATTATTTTATATTTTTTACTCATTTAAATATCATTTAGTTAGATGTAATCAGAATTTTATTTAGTATAGAAAGAAAAGAGATTTTATTATATATATATATATATATATATATATATATTATGATTGATTAATGAAAGATTTCTAGACTAGATTGGTAAAGTAATGATAGCAATCTATCAAAACAGATCGAATTCCTTATTAATAATTTCATATAATTTTGCATTACATAATAAATAAAATAGTTGTCTTTTGTTTGTGAATTCGTGGAGAAGAATAAGTCCCCATTAGCACCATCTTACCCATTCCCTCTTTATTATTATTATTCTTTTATTTATTTTTGTGTATGTGTCATGTGTTAATTAAAGTACTCAAGATGCTGTATAAGATATAGAAATAAAAATTAAATTTAAAATGCTACCAAAAATAGAAGAATGTATGTAATCTCATATATATACATATATGTTATCTGTTTTTAACTAGTTTATTTATATTTATACATATATTCACAACATTATATGTTGAATTGTTTGTTTTCATAAATACTCATAGTCGCCAACAATTTATTTGCCTTAAAATAGTATCAGCATTACTGAAAGAGCTGATAAAATTATTTTTGGTATGAGGTTATTTTAAAAAGAAAAAGTTTTTTTTTTATCATTGTATTTCAACTTTTTAGTAATTTATTGTTTTTAAGCTAATTAAGGAGTAAAAATTATAAGTTATCTCTAAAAGAAATCTCACAATTTCAGGAGGTAATTCAATTTTATTTAAAAATTGTGAAGCTCGTGTTTTAAGTAGCCAAAAGGATTCATTATTACTATTATTATTTTCGTATAAAATAGTATTTCTAATGCAATATTTTATACTATATGTAATTTAAAAATTAAAATGTAGTTGAAAAATAGATGTATTTAAATTAAAAACTTGAAATTTCACAAAACCTCGGATACAAACAATAATAATAACAATGCTATAGTGTTAATGATAGCAGGTATTTCATGTAATTACGATTCATAATTTTAAAAAGAACAAAACTTCTAAAAATCTTCAAATAACTGATAAAATCCAAATGAATTGCATGTTTAAATTTTAAGTCAAAATATATAATTTATAGATCTGATATACATTTATCTAAGTTTGTACATAAACAACAAATCTTTCGCGCAATAAAACCAAACTTTAATTCGTTAAACTTACTATAAGTACGGATAAAAAATCTACAGATAATGTATGGATATTTAAAGATAATCTTCGTATTTCTCCAGATAAACAAAAATGCAAATCAGAACGGTATGTCGCATTTTAGTTAAACTTTATGTAAGTACGACATTTATTTCGGTACTGTTAAAATACATTCGGGACTTTTTTCGTTCTTTCTTTCTTTTTTTTTTTTTTTTTTTTTACATTAAAATTGCAAAAAGTAAATGACTTTAAACAAACTTTAGACAGACGCGACAATTGTTACTTTAATAACAATTTATTAATCGTCTGTCTAAGTAATGTTGGCTATTTTTAAAGCAAATCCTTTTTCGCGACCACATATGTTTATGTAAACAAACAGTTCAACATACAATATATAGCGTATTTATACGTAAATATAAATAAATCAAATAAAAATATTGAAGGTAATACAGATATATGAGATTACATACCTTTACATAACGTTCCTCTGCTTTATTTGATAGTATATTTTCTACATTTTGACAGCACCTATAATAAATACGCAAATACCGCCATTGTAAAATGGCGTTTCTCTCGATAAAATTCTCTCTCTCCTTGCTGAAATCTTGAGAAATGGAGAAATTTCACGATTTTCATTTTCACTTTTATATTGAAGAGCAGAAAAAATCAAGAAAATTGATACCATTTTTATGTATATTTGAAGCTTTAATAATTCACTAAATGAATTTTAAAACTGCAGTTTTTGGCTTGGCGCGAAAACGCTGCATCGCGGACGAAAGCGACTGTGACGTCATTTGCCATGTAAACACCGTAGTACTACGTTGCTGGCTTAAGTGTTTGATACATTTCTTATATGTTTTTAAATTTTCTGTATTAAAAATGAGTAGCAAAGTGTGTTATAAATGTTGTATAGTGCCATGTTTCACATATAGTACAGTAAATTCGCTTGATAAGCACTTTTTCTAGCGTTCCTAACAATGATAACGATAATTTATTCTGATGTTAACTTGATAGAAATGTTTTTGTAAACTTATAATCTGCTATTCTTCCTTTGTATGCGTATTTATTGATTGAATATAAATATAATTTTAATATTTTTTTTCTGAAAATATGAAAGGGAATAATCGCATATGGAATACAAGAAAAATATTTATGTATCATACAGATAGTCATTCATTTTTATTTATGCATATTAAGAAGTGCCTTCAAGTAATCGATAGCTTATGTTTGAAATATATATATATATATGTTCATTATTCAATAATCATAATGCATTTTTTTTTTTTTTTTTTTTTTTTTTTTTTTTTTTTTTGAAACACCTCTAATTTTGATATCCATGTTTAGTGTATATAACAAACATTAACATAATATGTAAAAAAAAAAAAACATTTATCAAAACAAATTTACAGTCAAGCTTACATTCACAACGAAGCATTTTCAGACTTTTTAATAAGTATTTTTGAATTAGTAGCATATCCAGAAAAAAATGAAGGGAGGGGGAGTAAGAAAAGGTTTGTTCTATATTAATGTACAGTAGCTTTAATACACTGGGGAATTCAAATTTTGGGGGATTTTTAAAGCAAATTCTGGCTCCCTAAATAACACTTTTAGCTAAAGTTTTTTTTTTTTTTTTTTTTTTTTTTTTTTGGGGGGGGGGGGAGTTTAATATTATGTTTATGTTGTGTGTATAGAATTAAGTTTTTTTTTTTTTTTTCATGAAAATTTATATTTTATCTCAATTGTAAAATAAAATTTCTACTACCGAAAATATAAGCTATTTTATGCCTAGATTTTTATTTATTTGTTTATTTTATTTATAGTTATTATTTACCATTATATATTTTTAATGTATATATGTATTTTATGGAATTTCAAGTGAAAATTTATTATTTTCTGTAAATTATAAATAATAATTTTGATATCAAATGTCTACATGTATTTAACTTTAGATGAATAAAAATGGATAAATTATATATTTTTTTTTTTTTTTCACTCTAACAAAAATAAAGCAAAAATTTTCAACTAGAAATTTAAAAATTGTTTGCTGATCCCACATGACATATAATCTATGATACATACATATACGATTATACTTTTTATAATAAATCGTCAGCTAGACTTACATAATAAATCAGAATAGATATATATATATATTTTATTTATATCGTTTTTATTTTCTTTTGAAGGCAAACACTAGCTAAGAAGTAATGCTCTGCATAGGAAATTTTTCCAAATTAATATTCTGTTCTGAATATTTTTTATATATGTCACCGATTAATTGTACATTTCAGAGTCAGTAATGATAAACATTTTTCTATTTCATTATTTGACATATATTAATATTTAAAACTAACTATTAAAAAAGTATTCATTTTGTTACGCTTTTTCTTTTTTTAAATAAAATATTATGCATTATTTGAGACAAGTATTTAAAATATAAAAAGGTAGACAGTCTTATGAGAAAAAAAAATCTCCACAAATTAAACACAAAGTAACCTGTAATTCCTCCAACATAAATATCACTTTTAAAATGAAATAATAAATTTTTATAAAAAAACAAGCGTAATTAGTAAGCGTATATTTTCAATGAAAATGAAAAAAAAAAAAAATCGAAGCATTAGCAAACTTTTTTTTAAAAAATGTCAACACGCAGAATCGAACCCGGGCTATCTGGCCAGCTAGCGGATACTCTACGAGCACGCCACGGATTGTTTAGAAGTTATTGCAAACTAGCTATTCAAATTTTAGTTGGAAGAAGTAACCTGTCACGACTACAAGATAAACTTTCCAAGAAAACTAAATTGTTCAAACTTAAACAAATTACACTTGGTTCTATATTTGTTAATTAAAAAATTGAATAAATCTAAAAATTTAGATTGATTTCCTGTTCATTATTCAATGTTATATTAAAAAGTTGTACAGTAGTTTTTAGAAAATGATCCGTATCACAATGTTTGTCTCAACTTGAGCTTATTTTTTTTTTTCCGTATAGTATGTTTTTAATAAAAGTTTTAAATAATACTTTATATATTTAAAAGAAAAAAAAATTAATTACTCTTATAATTATTATGACTTTTTTTTTTTTTTTTTTTTTTTTTTTTTTAAGTGTGAAAGGGAGGGGAAGGGATGATTTTTTTTTCTTTTTTATAACTTTCTATAGGAGAGATTTTAGTGTAACAATTTTAATTTTCTCAGGTATTGTTATAAACTTCTCTTTTCAGCTTTGATACAAAGTTTTGTAGTTTACCGAGAAAATTTTTACTCAGAAGTCAGAAAATACATATTAAGTATTAAATAAACAAAACGTCTGTCTTATTTCTCAATATTTTATTTTATATCAAATATACTTTATCGGTATTGTAAAATAATTTAAACTTTATTTAAATTAAAATATATTGAAATAAGAATATAACTCATTTCAAGAACAACAATCAAAAATCACGAACTACTGTTTTAGCTTTTAATCTTTCATTTCATTTTAATCATTATTATTATTTAGTAAATAAAAATAAAAGTAGAACAGAAATACATATCCTTTAGATTTTAAACCTCGTATTTCTGGGCCGATGAAATCAGAATCATTTCCTAAAAACTAACATGGAAATAGAATCCTTTTTTGGGAGCCTATTGTCCGATTGCCCGAATCTACATTTCTAAGGCCGAAAATCTACATTTTCAAATTAAAATTTTAATGAAAATAAAAAGTAAACGATCTATTTTATATTAAGATAAGTTAAGTCTTACTTTTTTATAAATTTAAAGTTGCTAACATTAAATAAATTTGTAGAAACTGATGAAACAAGGTTGCAAATATGAAAAGCAATGGGAAAAAGAATGCGTGCAAAACTTAAACATTTCGACTTCGTGGCAAATGACGTCACAACCAATCACGTCGCGTTTTTGTATCACGTGGTTTTGTTTATGTTTTTACGTTGTTAAAAACAGTAATTAAAAATTATTTAGAATTATTTTAACGATTCTGAGTGGATTTTTGAGAATTTCAAGATAAACTTTATCAGTTACACACAAAAGAAAACGTATTCCTCCCGGGTGAAATTTCTCCATTGAACCTGGACCTCGCTGTAGAGCAAGGTCAGGTTTCTCGACCTGACCTTGGATTTCCCCCTCAAACCGGTTCAGTCAGGTTGATGAAGAATACCGAATCTACTTTCAAACCGGGTTTCGGGGGAAATTCTGGGTCCAGGTTGATAGTGAATACGAATGTTAGTGTAATTCTAGTAACTTGTGAGAGATAAGAAAAGTCGAGGTTTTCAGTATATTTATTTAGTCGTTTTTCAGTTCAATGGATCAAATTTTGTACGAAAAGTTAAACTTTTTAAAAGGATTAATAAGTTAATTAAACTTTGAATGATTCTTTTCGTATTTTGAATGAATGGATTGCATTGCAAAAATTGAATTGATTGCATTAATTGAATTATGAAATCAGCAAGGAAATTCATGGAAAGTGATTTTTAACTTCGGTTTAATTTTGCGCTGAAAATGCGGTATTCAACTAAACATTAATGTTTATTTAGTATGCAAGCGGATTAAAAATAAAATTGGTGTGCACCCAATATAAAAAAAAAAAAAAAAAAAAAAAAAGAAAAAAGAAGACAAGAGACATTTGAAAATTAAGTTATGAAAATTAAGTATTTAAAAATAAAATACAGGTTATTTTAATATAAATTTTACCCTCTACATAAACATATAATAATTTATTTCTAAACATGGAACTTAAAAAAAAATTAAAGCCTTTGCAAGTACAAATTTAAAAGAAAAAATACATTTTCTTGATTTTGATTATGTTATTATTATTATTATTGTTGTTGTTAATTTTTAGGCTTTGTGAACAACTTTATTAATTCTGTAGACAAATGTGAAATTCATTGTTCTACATTTTAGCAAAATGGTTATGCACGTTGACATTTGTGTCATAAAATTTCTCCTGGAAAAAAAAATGAAAAAATAATAATATTAGAAATTAAATCATAAGATAATTGCAACACTTCTAGCATAAAAAATGATACATTTTTACTTTTGAATTGTAAATGACTTTTTTAAACTAAATTTAAATTCAATGAGGGAAAATTATACTTGCTATAAGTTAATTTCATAATACAAAGTATATAAAATAAGCAAAAATATATTGCTGCCGACTATTATTATTAGTGTTAGTTTTTAGGCTTTGTAAATAACCTTTCTTAATTCTGTAGACAAATATAAAATTCATTCTCAAAAGAAAAACAATCTAACGTGAAAATTCCTTACTCATTTTTAAACTTAAAAGCATGATACTTGCAGGGATGATTATTAAACTACTGTGTAATCGGACTTTTTTTTCTTTTTTCATTTTCCTTTTTTTTTTTTTTTTTTTTTTTTTTTTTCATTTTCCAATATATAAATTATATCTTGAGTTACACGAAATTTTTGTCTCAGGGCGGCAGTTTATTCCTCTCCGGCGCTGTTGCGTCTTGAAATTCAGTTCAAAACACTAACTTTGGCAGACTTTTCTGTCAAGGGAAATTTATACCATGAAAATGCGGCTGTCTTTAAAAAAAAAAAAAAAAAAAAAAAAAAAAAAAACGGGCAGAAGAGTTTACTTTTTTACTTATTTATATTGATACTAACATGGGAAAAAAAATTTCCAATAAATTCTTGAGGAAAATTTTTGATGGCCAACCTCTCCCCTCCCCCCAAAAAAGTACCTTTCTTTCTTTCTTTCTTTTTCTTTTTCTTTTTTTTTTTTTTTTTTTAATATCTCGAAATTTGTTGCCACAGCCTTGTTTAAAAGAATACTCTATATATTGGTAGTAGTAAATTATATGTTTCAGGACCAAAACCTTCCTTTGTTGCACCCATGCAAAACATGCATTTTGGCATCATCCCTGAATCCGTATATAGAGATTTCATTTTCAAAGATTTTAAGGTTGTTGTATGCAGTCCAGGGAAAATAAACATTTTACATCTCCAAAAATCGGGTAGAAGATTTCTTTTTCAATTGTTTATAATAATGCCAAGCTGGAAAAACCAAGTTTTCATTATTATTTTTTTAATATTTCGATGTGTACCCCTACTTTGCGCATCAGTCCCCTGGCGCATGTTAAATTCCAAAAATTTCTGATATTATCCATTGTTGATAACTGAATTGTCTTTTTCATATTTATTTATAATATAAAGATGGCAGTGACGAATGATATTTATCCATCAGCCATTTTTATTTAATGTTTGTTGCCATTCTTGTGTCGACAAACAGATTGCAAACACTCAATTTATCAGTACCCTGGTAAGTAATAATTTAATAATGTATAAATAATTATTATTGATGTGTGCTTAATTTAACATCTTTTTATTGCTATATTTAATATTAAAACAGAATAATATGGTACTTGGTTCCAATAAGTAGATTTTTTGTGTTTTATAGTGAATACGTCAGTCCCCTGGTATCAGTCCCCTGGCAGTTTTTCAGATGAAAAACTCCCAGGGAACTGACGTATACTCAAAAGACAATTAAACGCATTAATGAATGCTAGATCACATCATTTCTATAATAATTTTACATTTTTTTTTTTTTTTTTTTTTTTTTTACAAATTTTCTTATGCATTAATTACTGATCTATACTATTCAAATCTGTGCGCGTAACATTAAAAATTCGGAAACCACAGCGTTCAGGGCTACGAAATTCGTCACACGGGTTGCTGGTAAGGGGTCCATGAACGATTGAGATCAAAAATGTGAATATTTTAAATAGATTTTTTATATAGATATTTAACTAATTTTTTCCCTTTTCTATCTTTTAGAAAATGGCTGTTGTTTTTGGAGAAAAATAGATATATCTGTGACTTATCTGACGTACTTCTATTGCCACAATGACAAAAAAGTATTAAAAACTAAAAAACAAATTGAGATACAGATTTCAAAGAAATTGAATTTAAAAGTAAATTTTCTTCCTATACGACAGTCTAAAAAAGGAAAATGTGCGATACTTAGAAGTTTACAATTTTCAGTACCGAAAATTGTACAACTGTCGCAATTTGTTCGCATGTTAAAACTAGTCGTTGGGGGCCACCGTAATACTTGCCCATCATATATATGCATATATAATATATGAAAATAATACATTTGAAAACTATTTATAAAATGGATTGCACTTCCGAAACAAAATTTAAACGTGTATTTATATTTTTATTGTTCATAGTAATGCTGTATTAATGAGCTGCTGATGAATCTCTTTTGATAAATTATACAACACGCCTAACTACTCTAGTACTGAATTGCGAAAAAGAAACATCCTTATAACTCCAAAAATAATAATTTTATTAACTAACAGTTTATTGCGTCGGATTAAGCATCTCATTACCAATTAAAATATATCTTTTCATTGAAATTTGAATGAAATACAGGGTCATGAAAAATCAAAGAATGTGGAAAACAGGATTACAGATATCTCGGCAACTAATAATTCGATTAACTTCGTTTTTTATGCAAAATTTGTGTTATTTTATTGCCTTTTACGGTCACTCCTTTAAATAAAAAATTGCGAAAATTTTTATATACCTTTCATCAGGACGAATTTTTCGAGAGTCCGAAAAAAACAGTTCCGGATAATCGAGGTTACTGATATTAAATAGGCTTCGTCCCATATTTACATACTAAGTACATACAAAATTTCAAGTCTCTATCTCAATTCGTTCGGGAGATAGAGCGTTTACAGGCAGACAGACAGACGGACGGCAATTTTTTTCCTAAAAAAACGTTTTTCGAAATCTCCAGTGTCGAAAACGTGTAAATCCGTCAAAAAAATTTTTAGATTTTCAAAACGATTGCAAAACTTACCCTATACTACGTATGATGGGTAAGCGAATGATGGGTAGCCATAAATAGCCATTTTACAGAAGTTTTATATACAACAATTATGTGACACTTCTATAACGTAAAAATTCAAAATTGTCTATTATTTTAGAAAGATTTTCATGGCTGTCATCTCTGCAGTTCAACATATATGAAATATAAATTTTTTATTTGGAGAAAACGTGCCTACAAAATCCTACAAAAAAACCTTCATTTTTTAGATTAAAGAGAGAAAAAAAAAGAAATCATTATATATATAAAACCCCTCCGTGTATAACGATTCCGGAGACAACCTATCCACAAGAAAAAGAAACTCATTCACCAATGAAAACGTTTCATAGTCGTAATGAAGCGTTCTCATTGGTCAGATTTACAGTGGGAGCTATAAATGACGTCAATACATTTTACTTCACTTTGAAATCTTTCCACGATTTCAAAAAGTACACTGTTAAAAATTTTTATCCATTTGCTGCAGTGGCACTCCACAGCTTTTATAGAATATCTCCTTTATGACCAATGAGAATGCTCCATAACACAGTAAAGTAACTATAAAAGCGGTGGAGTGACGCTGTAGGAAATGAGTCAATTTTTTTACAGTGTATATTTTAATTAAATCTTTTTATTAAAGGAAAGCGAAGGTGCGTTTTAAAAGCAATATTGTTAAAATTTTTATATTCGGGTTGCTTTAATTTTTTTTTTCTTTACAGCCGTGAATGACTCTTGCGAATTTCAAATCCATAAAAAAACATTGTGAAAAGTTACCTCCGATTTTAAAGGCAATCTATTTTCTGACCAATGAAACCGTTCCATAGTCGTAATGGAGCGTTCTGAATGGTCAGATTTACAGTGAGAGCTGTAAATGACGTCACTACATTTTACTTCGCTTTGAAATCTTTTCACGATTTCAAAAACACTATTTAATTAAAACTTTTTATTTAAGCAAACCGCGGGTGCGTTTTAAATTTCATTATAATCCCCACCCCCATCTACCAGATAGTTTTGCTATAGTTTTAAATGCAGATTTCTGTTGAAATTTTCTTTCTTTCTTTCTTTCTTTTCTTTTCTTTTTTTTCTTTTCTTTTCTTTTTTTTGTTAGATTTTTTTTCTTTCCAAGTTTAATCGCTGTATTTATCAAAATTGTTTCAGCCTAAAGTGGCTATGATTGACGAAAGTTGTTGTAATTTTTTATCATCCTTTAAAAAATGCAAACACGTCATTTTGACGGGCTATCTTCTAGTCTTTTAATAGTTGCTATTTGCATTTCAAAGAGAATGATATCGATTAAGAATTGTGTATGTATAATGTTATCATTTTAGGGGGGAGGAAGAAGTTGCCTATTGATACCGGTATCATTTTTGACCCAATCAAAATTGTCTCTTTTTATTTGTAATATGGTCTTTTGTTCAAAATAGTACATTATCTCTCTCTCTCTCTCTCTTTTTTTTTTTTTTTTTTTTTTAATAGTCTGTTACCTATTTTTATGAAAATACAAAGTTATTATTAAAATCATTAAATTATTTTAAAATTATCTAATTCGGAAATATACCCCAACGTTTGACATTACTACTCTTCTTCATATGTGTATGCATACATAATCAGTGTTTGAGAAATCATATGTGAAGTTTTTTTTTTTTTAATGAAGCTTGTGTTTACTAATAAATAAAAGAGAAAAAATGTTGTTCACTTGTTTTGATTAGAATTTCTATCTGCCCCCAATCCTCATTCTTCCTCCGTTCTAGGGCATTTTATATAAGTAGATGATTTCTTTTATGATAATTTATAATACTTGATCCTTTTTTATTATGTAAAATAAAAACATTTGATATTAATATGCTAAATTAAAGATTCGGAGCCGAGCTCCAAAATACGAGCCACTAATTTGCAGATTAATGCAGTTACTTGCACCGTACTTTCCTCGATTATTGTTGATTTTATTAAGGTCTCAACCGAACCCAAGTTTTTTGGCGTTTCTCTGCCACTCACTCATAATCCTACTTGTCCAGAACCAATTATGCAGCCAACCGAAGTCAGGATTCTAATCCCAATCCTCATATTTACGAGCCACAGTGGCATCAACAAAGCTACTACATACTTTTTTTTTTTTTCATTCCGTCTCTGTGGGTGATGAATGTCATTTTCCACATTTATAATATATTTAAATTTATTGGAAAAGGTATTTTTTTTAATCGCTTCTTGAATATTGAAAAAAAATAATAACGGATTTTTCTTTTACTTTTTAGGTGCGTGCGTAATTATGTAAATACGTAGCACACCTATAGTTGTCGTTCAGACCGTCCGTCCGTCCATCTAACTGCCTGTCCGATCGCATATAACGACTACATAAACTACACAGCCGAATCGTTTGAAACTTAAAATATAAAATTATTAGATAATTTTGTCGAGTCATTTCAAATTTTATGAAAATCGCAGGCATGGTTCAATTACAGGGACAATCAAAAGGATTCCGATACATTACGGTGAATATCGGAAAAAGTTTCAAGTGCATTTTAATGGTCTTACACTCTGTCGAACATATTAAAGTCATATGCATCTATGAAGTATATAGTATAATATACATTCTGTACAATCTGTGGTGCAAATAATATTTCTTATTGATTTATAGGGCCACTTAAAAGCCTTCAATTGCATAGTTATATATTGAAACATTGTTTGGTACGCATTTTTGTAGTATTATTTTTTTATTTTATGAAACTGATATACGTTGCAGAGGATTACACTAAGTTATTGTCATCGTTCAGCCTGTCTGTCCACATATAATAGAGCAAAAATTACCCAATCAAATTATTTCAGATTTAAAATATATAATTGTATGATTTTGTCTAATCAATTAAAATATTATGAAAATCGTATGCATAGTTTAATTACAGTGACAATCAAAGGTATTTCACCACATTACGGTCAAAAGGAAAAAATAGTTTCAAGTTAGAGGTCTGCACGGGCCCGGGCCTGGCCCGTAGCCCGTACCCGGCCCGGCGGAATCGTTTCGAATTTTGTAACGGGCCGTGCCGGCAGATTTAGAATAGTTTTTGCCGGGCCAGCAAAAAAATTGAACGGGCCCTACGGGCCGGGCCGGGCTGATAAAAAAAATTTTGGCCTGCCGGCCCGTTCGCAAGTTTTAAGCGGATACAATAAAATATGAGCTATTTTCAACGAAATGGTTATAACGAGAATAAGCATAAATGTGCGTCACGAGCCATATTAGTTTGACAGCATTAGTATAAAAATGTACAGTGTAGAGATCGGCATCGGACAGTTACATTGTGTGTTACCCGTTTTAATATTTTTTTAGCTGACTCGTGTCGGGCCGAGATCAAGCTTGCATTGTTTTTCTACTTGTAGACTAGCCGGACCGGAACTATAGACTTAATTGTTCTCAAGATCTGTAGGGCGGACAACATTATTTGTAAAATTTTTAACAGAGATAAAGAACTTATGTTAGCTTAATCTTTGGATATATACTTCTTCATGGTTTTTAAATTAATTTCTTACTAATGCGAAAGTTTGACATATTTTCTAGTTAATTTTAAATTGTAAAAGTATAAAAGTGATAAGCCTGACTATTGAAGGGATTTGGAATAGAATAGAGTTTATCATTTTTGGTAAATAAAATATACTTGTTGAGATATATAATAGTTTTTCAAATGATTGCAAGTTTTTCTCCCTTCCCATGCTATCACTACCGGAAATTCTATTCAAAACGGTAACTATGACAGTATTTTATTTACTTGCAGCATTCTTATATTGCTTGTATCAAAAAATGGATAACCCCATTCGATTATATAGTTTCTGAATAAAGATACCTGCTAAACTTATGCGTTTCTCAGAAAAAAATGAATTTAAAAATATATCAGAAAGGAGCTTCTTTAAATTTAAGAATGAATTTGGATTTAAAATCTAATAAAATGATATAGAAATATTTTTTATAAATCTTCTTTTATTAAACAGCTTCAAAAGTTACGATGTTTTTAACTTTCTTTTTTTTTTTTTCTTTTATTCTAAGCCATATTAATTTTTTAATGAATCTTTATTCGAATGTTGAAAGTCTAAATATCTAAGTAATCATTAATGCTGTTAATGTGTATTTCCAGTAAAATATACTGTAAAATCATTCCATAGATATGTATGCAGTATTCTTTTAAGGAATCTTAATTATATGATAAAAATCTGAATTTTTTAGAAATCGTAGAAAATGTAACGGGCCGGGCCTGGTTTTATTGATTTCTATACGGGCCAGGCCGGGCTTAAAATATAAAAATTTAAACGGGCCTAACTTTTGAGTTTAACAACAGGCCGGGCCGGGCCCGGGCCTGGAAATTCCGGCCCGTGCAGACCTCTATTTCAAGTACATTTTAATGACGTAACACTCTTTCGAATATATTAGAATTGGCATGAATCCACATACTAAAATATACATTCTGTACAGTTTATGATACAAAGAATATTTATTATTATTTTACAGGGCTACTCAAAAGTATAACACTGCTTTATGTATGTGGGGAAATATTGTTTGGGACGTGTTATAACTATATTAAACTATTGCATATTTTATGAAATTGATATACGTTGCTGCGGCTTAATACAAGTTACTTCCTGTATAATAAAAAGCAAATAGTATTTATAGGAACACACAAAAGATTTCGATCATTATACTGTATCCGAAGTAGAGATGGGAATGCTCGGGAAAAAACCGGAAAAATTGGGAAAAAAACCGGCTTCTTTTCGGGGTTTTTCCGAAGTCATATTTTTCAATTTTTCCGAACTGGAAAAATTGAAATTTCATTTATGAAATAATATAGTGAAAATTTTGTAATAGCTTCATTCTCATACTTTTTATTTTATTTATTTTTATGTTGAGTGTCCCACATGAAAACTTTAATGTGGGTAATCTGATTTCTGAGCAGAAATCTGTTTGAGAAGACTTGAAAGGATCCTTCACATTTTTTTTCTTGTTTGAAACACAAGACCCTTCGAAAAATTTCTCTTGAAAATAGACATTACAGAAAAAAGTGCAATCTACAAATTGAATCTTTTGCAAATGCAGTGATTGAAGAAAAAAAATTTCATGCCATATAGCAGCTGAATCTTATCAAGTTGTATATAGGCATAAATAACCTTATTTAAAAATGTCTAAATAGGACTCTAAAAATAGCAATAATTTCTTATTCACAAATTCTGAATATATTTTGTATAAGTATATATACAAGAAATTCACAATTTCACAAAAACAGGATTACATGAAAAAAATCTAGATATATAATTAAATGCAACTTCTCTTTTTAAAAATTAATTCATGTGCAAAATTATTTCAATAAAATGTCGATTAATAGAAATGGTAAAATTAAAATTTAGCATAAAATTTGAAGCATGCATTTATTACTTTTTTCTATCTTTTCAAGAAGTAAGTATTGAATTGGTGAAAATTTTGACTTCCAATTTTTGGTGTATTTAAACGTTTTAGAAGGTCCTGAACACGATTTGATAGTTTTTGGAAAATATCTGTCACTCTGTTAGTCTGTATGGGAGAAAAATTTTATGGGCACTCGATTTCAAGAACTGATGCACATAATTTCACAAAACTTTAGATTCAGTTACACCTTGATATAAACTCAAGATGTTTAGTTATTAGTGTATATCGCCCAACTGATGGCGCTGTTATGCTGCATTATTCATAATTTCCACAATAGTTCTATCTCAAGAATTAATGTATGTATTTTCATAAAACTTCAGATTAAGTTAATCTTTGATATAACTTTGTGCACATTACTTTTTGGTGCAAATCGCTCAACAGATGACGCTGCTATGCTGCATTATTCATGATTATCGCAATAGTTCTATCTCAAGGACTAAAGGACGATTTTTTTTTATCAAACTACAGATTCAGACAATTCCTGATATATATTAATTTTGTTTAGTTTTTGGTGTAAATTGCCCTATAGGTGGCACCACTATGCTGTATTTTTCAAGATTTCGTTATAGCTGATTAATTAAATGTTTTTTCAAGGTATTGAATCTAAAATTGACCTCAATTTTACCTCCATAATGTACAGTAATGTTGCAAAAACATGGGCAGTTTGCATTAGAAAAGTAAAACTGCGATGAAAAAAAAACCCATATTTTATTACAAGTAACTATGTTCCAAATTATACATTCCCTCTTGATTAAACTTTGAATTTTTGTAGTTTTCTAAAGCACAGTAGAAGTTTATTTCTGTATGTAACTGCTTTTGTTAATTCCTCAAATAGCGGGCATTTTCTATTTGTAGCATTCTGTTTTCATAACTTTTGAGTTCCACTCTTAGAAATATGAAATTACCATATGGAAACATTATTGAATATGGTTTCTTACTCAAAAATAGAATACCAGATTTCAGGCTATAAAGAAAAAAATGACGTTTAATTAAACTTTAAAAAAAATATATATTTTTTTTTGTTTCAGTGAGTAAAAATCTAACAGTCAATAAATCCTATGCTATTTTTTAGTTGCAGAATTGAGTAAGCCAAACTAAAATTTAGTTTTGTTTGAATTTAGATTATAAAACTAAATCAAAACTTTGAGTTGAGATTGGAAAGCTATACCAAAACTAAACATATTTTTTAAAGGAAATAAAATTATAATTGTAAGAAAAAAGTGTAATAATATAAAAATATACATTTTTTTTTTAAACAAACAATGGAATTTTTTGAATACTGATATTGATAATAATGACAAAACTGCAACAATTTCTTTAAACTAGTATCATTTACTTAAAAACTATACTTATGTAAATGGAATGCATAATTTATTTCATTCCAAACTGCAGACATATTGGCTCAGGTTCTTACATTAGGTCAATTGGTTGTTAAACATGTAACTGAAAAATTATTTCAACAGAGATATGATATAACAAACAATAGTGTTTTAAAAATTCTTAGGCTGTGGAAAAAAAAACTAAACTTTTAAAAGCAGGCTTTGCTACTTTCTTTTTATTTTGTAATATAAAGTGAAAACAATTTTCATTTAATACAAATAAATGGGAAAAACAGTTTATTATTTAATATTCTCTAAGAAAATATAATTTATTTGGGAGAAACAGTCATGAAAAATCAAATTTTCCAATTTTTCCGTTTTTTCCGAAAAAAACCCGGTAAAAAACCAATTTTTTACCGCCACTTATATTTTTCCGGAAAATTTACATCTCTAATCCGAAGTACTGTAAACTATAACAGCAAGATCTGAATATTATTTAATTTCGCTGATGACGAACACACCTCATTTGCTAAGCTTCACATGCAATTTCTAAATTGTTTTGTTTAAAAAAAGACCTATGTACTATATTCATTTATTTTAAAGTTTATTTATCACTTTAAGAATGAAAGATTTTACTCAAAACTATCTACAGAGAAAATTTAACTTTATTTTAATAATGAAGATGTTTTTCCTGGACGAAACTGATACGTTAATGCATGTTTTCTGGACTGTTTTCTCAAGTTTGTTCTAGAATATAATTGCAGAAGACATTAATGGATGAGAATAAAGCTAGCAAAAAGATTAATTAAATTTCTTTTCCAGACAGGAGACGCCTTTTGAAAACTTGTTTGAATTATATGTATGCTTATTTAAAATGCTTATACTATGGAAGAAATGTAAGGAATAATAATTTGGCCGAATAGCCGAATATCAAAAATAAATTAACATGCATTTTTAATTATAAATGTATCTTAATCATACGTACCAATTTATTTAAATGCAATTATACGTTAATTACATATACACATTAATTTAAAAATGGAAATATAATTAAACACAAATCAAAAGTGATATCTTTAAAACTTGCGTATTTAAAAAATTAACAGTTTGGTGTATCTTAAAAAAAAAACCATCATGTTGATAATTAGTCCAGTAACTTTAGCCAAAAAAAGTCTTTCTTGGGAAAATTTTTTAATAAATGTTTTTTTTTCTTTTACAGAAAGTTTTGTTATGCCATTTTAAACGATATCTTAAAAGTCCCCGACATTCTGCTGTACGCTTCCCACCTTTTGGGGGGGATTTGAGGGTAAAAGGGGGCAAAATATATATTTAGCTGTTTGAGCAAGTAATGTAACATCTCCGATGTATTTTTTTTACGCTGAATTGAATGAAACTAGAACCTAGTTGATACGACCAATAGTTTCTGAGTTAGAACCGTTTTTGTATTTTGAAAAATTAAAAAATTTTATGTACACATTATTTATAAGAACGACCTTTTTTTAGTTAGCATCTCATAAGCCAAATATCACGGTCGATATGACTAGTAGTTCCCAGTTACATGGGCATCCATACGCATGGGAAAGGGGTAAAGGGGTGCCTCCCCTCCCCTCGGCTCACGTTTGTACACATTTTTATTTTTAAACAAATATTTGTAACATTTTAGCAGAAAACATGACTGTTGAACTATTTTTTTTTTCTTTCAAGAGCTCCACGCATTCTCCATTCCTCAGTGATGTCAAAAGTAAATTTCAAGATAAATGTTCCAAATTGAGAGAGGGTCAATTTCAAAATTATGGATTCACTATTTGGACATGACTTCAATTCTCAAAGAATTTATTAGAGCAGAGAGGATGGGAGATTGGAGGGCATATTTAACAACGATAAAAAGAATGATTCCATATTTCTATGCTGCAGGACATTTTGCATACGCTAAAAGTGCCCAGTTGTTCATACAAGACATGGAAAAATTGGAAAATGCAATAAATAACGACACCTTGAAAAGATTTACTTCGGACTTTCACTATTAAAAGATCAAAAAAATTTTTTTCAACTTCAAGGGACTTCAAGTGATATGGTAATTGAACAATCACTCATGAAGTCCTCAAAGATGCAAGGAGGCTTTGTGCGTAGAAGGAGCACAAAAGAAAGTGTTTTAACAAAGTTAGTTGTTGGGTTAGTAAGTGCAACCAACATGTCTGAAAGAATTGAAAAATTCTGTGATGTTTCCTTTGCAAGTGGAGAACAACGTGTGAATGCAAGGGAATCTCGAATAAAGCGGGACAAAGAAGACGTAAACAGAGTATCAGAGTGGTATTATGACCACAATCCTTCCCAAAGTATACAAGTGATTATGTCCATTGCAACAGAGGTTACAAGTGATGTAGAAAAAATAAACTGCTATGATGCATTGAACGTTGCTGCAACTATATTGGCAACAAAGGTCGGTGGCAATTTTCACGAGATGAAAAATTCACGTGCCGAACGAGTTCTTTCTCTTCAAACAATAAACAGTCACATAATAGTGCATGATGTTACCGTACCTGTAGATCCATTGTTACTGTTTCAAAGAATTTGTATCATGAAGAGATCCTACGACGAGCTCCGTGAATTTTTGAAGTTTGAACTGGCTCCTTACCCAGTAGCCCTTTTTGATGAAATTGGAATAAGAAAAACAAAAAAATCATCC
>CAXHSM010000293.1:0-31000 GCA_964019185.1 Maratus speculifer
AACTTTGGGTGGGGTAAAGACTGCACTATTTTACCATTTAAAACACAAAATGCCTGATATTTCAGGGGAGGGGGTCTCATTGTTCCGCGGGAATGCCTGACCCCCGGTCCACTTTTCGAATTCACCACTGCTAAAAAGTTTTATGAGTTTATTTTATGATTGATGTATTTTAGATAAAGTGTTGTCCTTCATTTGATTACGAATATATTCTTTTAATATATATATATATATATATTTATAAATGATAAATGTTTGCAGATAATGTAAAAATGGATATAATTTTCATATAATTTTTTAAAGTTTAGATGGTCGATTTTTTTAAATATTTCTTTTTTCAAACCAGATTCGGATAATATTTCGGATGACATTTTTTTATTTATTATTATTATTTTTTAAATAGTGGTAGGATAAAAACATAAAACCTGGCAGTTATTCAGTATAATATCATGATTTTATAAATAGAATTTCAAAAGGAAGTCAATTATAAAAACTGTAAATATGAGGGAAAAAATTAAAAAATTAGTCTCCCCGCCGCTTTTTTATGATCGCATAAGGGGTAAATTATGTCCCAAACACTGAACATTTTGATAGATTTGCAAAATAAAATTTATTAAAATTACTGAAAACTTGCAAATATTCATAATTTATTTAGAGGAGCTCACAGGTCCAACCAGGCCCGGTACAAGCGAAAGCTACCCCAGGCTAATGTAAAATAAAAAGTTCTATACGGTCCCGATCCGTACAAATAAATAAATTGATAAACTTACCGGCCCGGTTCAATTTCTACAAAAAAATCCGATTTTTCTTAGCATACAATAATTTTCTTAAGAATATTTTATGCACATTCATGAGCAATAATTTAGTTTAGTATGTATTCGCAAGACAGAAAATACACAATATCAACAGCAATGTTATCGTTTGCTTAGATTTTTAGACTCTTCAACATTCGTTAAAAACAAGTAAGAAAAATCATGCGTTAAGCATAGATTATGAAGCACTTTCCAACACTTAATGAAATCTTTAACAAAACTTTGTTATTTAGGGAAATAATAGTGTATAGCCAAATATACCCAAATATGTATTCCAGTACATTAGAACAGCCCTGTATTTCACATGTCAGTTCATATAATGGGAAAATTTAGCTCAGCAAGAAAATACCCAGTAGCTTGAAATTTCTTTTTCAGCAATTCATACTATTTGATGGAAGCATACTTGAATACTTTTGTTCAGCTCTGTAGTTTACATTGTACCTTTATTACACGTCAGCATTAGGCTAAAATTTATTGTAAACCAAAACACTTTTAAAACAACTGAATCACATTCTCATAAATCATCATTCATAGGCGTCCTTGTACCGAATTCTTTGCGTGGCCCTGTATATCCCTTTATCTATATTCTGCAAACATTTTTCAGTAAATTGAATGCAGCTCAGCGTAAAAATGCATAGCTTATTTAAGAACCACGTTTAAATAATTTACGCTCATATACAGTAACGTTGGTCAGCTCTTTTGGGTAGCGGGTAGCCCTGTATATTTACTATAACATTTATACACACCATATAATGTGCATATATTTAGCGAAATATAAAGCGAATATCATAATTAAAATGCATTTCATTCCTCCATCAGCCATCATCGGACACATATACGGTACTTCGGAAAGAATATACTATTTGAAATCTTTTGTATGGCTCTGTAAATGCTATGTACTTCATATTATGCAAGACAGTAGCGTATAATTTATATTAAGCTTCAGTGACATATATCAATTTTATTATACATGAAAAAACTTAATATATTTAATATATGTCACACACAATTCCCCCTTTTACCATTATCTAATGGAATTCTTTTGTGTGGCCCTGTAAATGAATAATAGCTACATTTTCACCTTATATTTTATAGAATGCATATTTTAATATGTTTGACAGGGTATCACATCTTTAAAATTCCTTTAAAACGATTTTTCCCCATAGGCCGTAATGTAATAGGAATTTTTTGATTCGCCCTGTTGATAAACTAATCATGGTAGAAACTTCATTTTCGATAGGACTTGTGCTAGGGTAAAAGTCAATAACGACCTAAAATTTCATGGCAATCCGAGTATATTAACGATTTTTCCCCATAGGCCGTAATGTAATGGAAAACTTTTCATTCGCCCTGTAGACAAACTAATCATAATAGAAACTTCATTTTATATAGGATTCGTGCTAGGGTAAACGTCAAAAACGTCCTAAAATTTCATGGCAATCCGAGTATATTAACGATTTTTCCCCATAGGCCGTAATGTATTGGGAAACTTTTGATTCGCCCTGTAGATAAAATAATCATGGTAGAAACTTCATTTTCAATAGGACTTGTGCTAGGGTAAACGTCAATAACGTCCTAAAATTTCATGGCAATCCGAGTATATTAACGATTTTTCCCCATAGGCCGTAATGTAATGGGAAACTTTTGATTCTCTCTGTAGATAAAATAATCATGGTAGATACTTCATTTTCAATAGGGTTCGTGCTAGGATAAACCGCAATAACGTATAAAAGTTTCATAGCAATCCGAGTATATTTACGGGAGTTAGAGCGCGGACAGACGGACAGACGGCCATCCGGCCAGACGGACAGACGGCCAGACAAACCGAATGCATAAGCACTTTTCAACTTTGTTGGAAAGTGCTAAAAATAATGTAATTTCGAATAAAAGAAACAAGTATGTAAAATCATGCGTTAAGCATAGATTATGAAGCACTTTCCAACACTTAATGAAATCTTTAACAAAACTTTGTTACTTAGGGAAATAATAGTGTATAGCCAAATATACCCAAATATGTATTCTAGTACTTTTGAACAGCCCTGTATTTCATATGTCAGTTGATATAATGGGAAAATTTAGCTTAGCAAGAAAATACCCAGTAGCTTGAGATTTCTTTTTAAGCAATTCATACTATTAGATGGAAACATACTTGAATACTTTTGTTCAGCCCTGTAGTTTACATTGTACCTTTATTACACGTCAGCATTAGGCTAAAATTTATTGTAAACTAAAACACTTTTAAAACAACTGAAATCACATTCTCATAAATCATCATTCATACGCGTCCAAGTACCGAATTCTTTGCGTGGCCCTGTATATCCTTTTATCTATATTCTGCAAACATTTCTCAGTAAATTGAATGAAGCTCAGCGTAAAAATGCATAGCTTATTTAAGAACCACGTTTAAATAATTTACACTCATATTCAGTAACGTTGGTGAGCTCTTTATGGGTAGCCCTGTATATCAACTATAACAATTATACACACCATATAATGTGCAAATATTTAGCGAAATATAAACGCGCATATCATAATTAAAATGCATTTCATCCCTCCATGAGCCATCATCGGACACATATACGGTACTTCGGAAAAAATCTACTATTTGAAATCTTTTGTGTGGCCCTGTAAATGCTATGTACTTCATATTATGCAAGACAGTAGAGTATAATTTATATTAAGCTTCAGAGACATATATCAATTTTATTATACATGAAAAAGCTTAATATAAGGTACCCTGGGGTAATAACGCCACGTTAAGGTTCTACGAATTTTCACAGCTTAGTTTTAGATTGTATTTTTCAAACAAATATAGGATCTGATACAGCAACTCATTGACTATCTATATAAAATAAAATAATTTAACAGATATGTATTCATAAAATGTAATGGCGTTTTTTCTTGACCCATGCTATTTGGCGTTATTACCCACCTGTATGGGTAATAACGCCATGCAAACAAAACTATGAAATAAGATGGAATAATTGCATGTAGATAGCCCAATTCTAAAAGTACAAACTCTACAAACATAGAAATTGAAAAATTGCATTCTAAGCTATTGAAAATGTTCAATTTTTTGTGAAAGTGTAAGAAAAATAAAGGTGTGGTGTGGGAGGGAGGGATGAGGCAAAAGAATATCAGACCGTGAGCTTCTTTTTGCTTAAAAAGGACCGTTTAAATAGAAATATGAGAAACATTGCGCAGTTTTAACTGTGTTTATTTGAATCAGTTTTTAGGATGTAGCTCGGCCACTGTAGGGAATCAACCAGGGTATTAATGTCAAGGATTGGCGTTATTACCCCGGTATAGTTATTGCGCAGTACATTTTAAATTACAAATTATCTCGAGAAGATATCCAAAATCTTCAACAACATTTTAAAAGTACATGAAATGCACTACAAATTTATGTAATTAACAAAGTATTTCCGGATAAAAACATAGTCTTCACATCACAAAACGTATCTCGCAAATTTTAGATCAAGCGTTAATTTTAGTTGTTTGTAAAAACAATAAGACCTAAAAATGAAACAAATTAACTTGAAGCTGTTTTTTGCGATTTATATGACTCAAAACCCTTCTGCGCAGAGCACATGGGTGTCATTTACATGATTATTTCATAATTATGCAAAATATAAGCACTTGGCGTTATTACCCCACCTGGCGTTATTACCCCAGAGTACCTTATTTAAAATATGTAATGGGAAGTTTTGATTCGCCCTGTAGATAAACTAATCATGGTAGAAACTTCACTTTCGATAGGACTTATGCTAGGGTAAACGTCAATAACGTCCTAAAATTTCATGGCAATCCGAGTATATTAACGATTTTTCCCCATAGGCCGTAATGTAATGGGAAACTTTTGATTCGCCCTGTAGATAAACTAATCATGGTAGAAACTTCATTTTCGATAGGACTTGTGCTAGGGTAAACGCCAATAACGTCCTAAAATTTCATGGCAATCGGAACATATTAATGATTTTTCCCCATAGGCCGTAATGTGATGGGAAACTTTTGATTCTCTCTGTAGATAAACTAATCATGGTAGATACTTCATTTTCAATAGGGTTCGTGCTAGGGTAAACGTCAATAACGTCCTAAAATTTCATGGCAATCCGAGTATATTAACGATTTTTCCCCATAGGCCGTAATGTAATGGGAAACTTTTGATTCGCCCTGTAGATAAACTAATCATGGTAGAAACTTCATTTTCGATAGGACTTGTGCTAGGGTAAACGTCAATAACGTCCTAAAATTTCATGGCAATCGGAGCATATTAACGATTTTTCCCCATAGGCCGTAATGTAATGGGAAACTTTTGATTCGCCCTGTAGATAAACTAATCATGGTAGATACTTCATTTTCAATAGGGTTCGTGCTAGGGTAAACATCAATAACGTATAAAAATTTCATAGCAATCCGAGTATATTTACGGGAGTTAGAGCGCAGACAGACGGACAGACGGCCATCCGGCCAGACGGACAGACGGCCAGACAAACCGAATGCATAAGCACTTTTCAACTTTGTTGGAAACTGCTAATAAAAAAAAGAGGGTTAAAAATGTCGTAGCTTTTAAAGCTGTATAATATAAAGTAAATTTCTGAAAATATTTCTCTGAATTTATTAAATCTGTTCTTAAATTCAAAAAAGCTACTTTCTTACACATTTCTGAATTCATTTTTAGTTGGAAACAAGTAAGAAAAATCATGCGTTAAGCATAGATTATGAAGCACTTTCCAACACTTAATGAAATCTTTAACAAAACTTTGTTATTCAGGGAAATAATAGTGTATAGCCAAATATACCCAAATATGTATTCCAGTACTATAGAACAGCTCTGTATTTCATATGTCAGTTCATGTAATGGGAAAATTTAGCTTAGGAAGAAAATACCCAGTAGCATGAAATTTCTTTACCCTTGAACATACTTGAATACTTTTGTTCAGTCCTGTAGTTTACATTGTACCTTTATTACACTTCAGCATTAGACTAAAATTTATTGTAAAGTAAAACACTTTCAAAACAACTGAAATCAGATTCTCATAAATCATCATTCATACGCGTCCCTGTACCGAATTCTTTGCGAGGCCCTGTATATCCCTTTATCTATATTCTGCAAACATTTCTCAGTAAATTGAATGCAGCTCAGCGTAAAAATGCATAGCTTATTTAAGAACCACGTTTAAATAATTTACGCTCATATTCAGTAACGTTGGTGAGCTCTTTTGGGTAGCCCTGTATATCAACTATAACATTTATACACGCCATATAATGTGCATATATTTAGCGAAATATAAACGCGAATATCATAATTAAAATGCATTTCATCCGTCCATCAGCAATCATCGGACACATATACGGTACTTCAGAAAGAATATATCATTTGAAATCTTTTGTATGGCCCTGTAAATGCTATGTACTTCATATTATGCAAGACAGTAGCGTATAATTTATATTAAGCTCCAGTGACATATATCAATTTTATTATACATGAAGAAGCTTAATATATTTAAAATATGTCTCATACAATTCCCCCTTTTACCATTATCTAATGGAATTCTTTTGTGTGGCCCTGTAAATGAATAATAGCTACATTTTCACCTTATATTTTATAGAATGCATATTTTAATATGTTTGACAGGGTATAATATCTTTAAAATTCCTTTGAAACGATTTTCCTCATAGGCCGTAATGTAATAGGAAACTTTTGATTCGCCCTGTACATAAACTAATCATGGTAGAAACTTCATTTTCGATAGGACTTGTGCTAGGGTAAACGTCAATAAGATCCTAAAATTTCATGGCAATCCGAGTATATTCACGATTTTTCCCCATGGGCCGTAATGTAATGGAAAATTTTGATTCGCCCTGTAGATAAACTAATCATAATAGAAACTTCATTTTCAATAGGGTTCGTGCTATGGTAAACGTCAATAACATCCTAAAATTCCATGGCAATTCGAGTATATTAACGATTTTTCCCCCATTAGGTTGTAATGTAATGAGAAATTTTTGATTCTCTCTGTAGATAAACTAATCATGGTAGAAACTTCATTTTCAATAGGACTTGTGCTAGGATAAACGTCAATAACGTCCTAAAATTTCATGTCAATCCGAGTATATTAACAATTTTCCCCCATAGGCCGTAATGTAATGGGAAACTTTTGATTCTCTCTGTAGATATACTAATCATGGTAGATACTTCATTTTCAATAGGGTTCGTGCTAGGGTAAACCTCAATAACGTATAAAAATTTCATAGCAATCCGAGTATATTTACGGGAGTTAGAGCGCGGACAGACGGACAGACGGCCAGACGGACAGACGGACAGACGGACAGACAAACCGAATGCATAAGCACTTTTCAACTTTGTTGGAAAGTGCTAAAAAAACAAAAAAACTCGTTAAATTGAAAAGTTTTCTTATTCAGAAATTATGTAATTGATTGGCGCTTTCCAATTTTTGGCAAAATACATTAGAAAATTACTCTTAAAATTGAAGTTTATATTGCAAGGGAAAAGAGAAAAACCTGTCGTTTCATGACGAGAATACATTTTTTCTTCATATGTAATGTATTTATTAAAAAATGAAAATGCTGTTTGATTTTTCATCTCCTCTATAGCTGCCTGTCAGTTTTTAAAGTTCTAAATAAAAATGTATCAGAAATTATGTCAATGCTGAGTTTTTTTCTCTAGAATCGAATCTTAAATTTTCTAATAGCTCTTCACCTCTTCAAACACACTACAACAGCTCCATTTTTTCTTTTTCGTATTTAGTTTGATTAGCAGTTCATTTATTAAACAAATGGAAAACGTTATTTGATTCGAAATCCCCTCAATAGTTAGGCTATCAATTTTATAATAGTACATTTAATACATGCTGACATTGAGCCCTGCAATATAAAGCTTATGTAAAACAAAAAATGAAATTTTTTACAAATACAGAATCTAAATACATTTACAGAATCTAAACGTAAAGTAATTAATTTCTTTTTAATTCGATGATACGATATCTTTCCATCATAACCAACACGACATATATGTAAACGCACACATATTAAAAATTATTTTTTTTAATCAATTAACTTAATTTGTACTAATATTTCTCTTTTTTTTGGGGGGGGGGGGGATATTTGTGAATAACTAATAATTTATAAATATAAGAACATAATGAACTTAAAGTATCCGTTTGAAATTTTTAAGTAAAGAACCCCCCCCCCCCCTCAAAAGAAAAAAAAAAAAAAGAAGGAAAGAAAACAGTCTAATAATTTTAAACGCTGTGATTGCCGGATCCTGGCTCGAAGCTCCGGCCTATTTTTAGCGGCACTCGGGTCGGGCCTTACTTTATTTTACAAGCCTCGGATTGGGCCTCGTCATTGCATTCTCCCAAGCCCAGCTCGAGACTTACTTTTTACTAAAAGACTGGTTCGGGTCTAACCATTTTTCCCTCGTAGCGATCGGAAGGGAACTCGTCTATAGCGAATTTTTATTTAATGTTATTCCGTCTTGAAGGATTTTACTTTGTAGCATTTTTGAGATTTTTAAGCCTCTAATGCGTAGAGTAGCACATAATATGTGGATTAACAATATTAATATCAACTGAAACATTTACATACAAATTAACATTAATTAAAAAATGAATATCATAGCATAGGGTTCTTTTTTAAAAATAAAGATTATAAACATAAAAAAAATCTAAAATATTAATTTTTGATTAGAACTTCTCAAACGGAAAAATCCATATTTTCTAAAAATTTAACTATGCCGGATCAGGCTAAGAAGAAGATTTTAACTTTTTTCTTGTCGGGTTAATAACTGTTTTGTACGAAGCAAGTTGGCCGAACATTTATGTTTTTTACCAACCAGGTCATTATTTTTTATACATTCTGGGCCGGTACAGGACTGACAATTTCAGCTCTTACCACAAAAATATATCTTTTATCTAAAAACCAAAACAAAATAATTCGAGCATACATTTAAAAATTCTCTTTTGTGCGATATACGTAATAGAAGACATAAAATTGCATCATTTTTACAACCAACCAACCAATCGTAAGTGAGTCGAGAGTCGACTCACTATCTCGACTCATTAACTAAGTGAATCGAGTCAGAGTCAACTCCTCAAGATGAATCGAAATGCCCAACCCTACTTAGTAGAACCATTAAAGGTGCTCACTCGTATGTGAAACAGATCACTGAAGGTTATTGCATAAATCTAAACCACATTTATCTTTAAAATAAAAATCATTTTATAATTAAAGTGGTATGAAATGAATATATATTAAACTTATCTTTTTTTTCCTTGAACAAACGTACTAATGTACAACAATAACCTGTCTTTTACCGAATAAATTTTTTCATACAAGTTCTTTCTTTTAATAAAACAATGTGATACACAATACATTCCTACTTAATTCATTATCATTTTTAGATGACAAATTTGATTTTTTTAACAGTTTATATTTAAATTAATATATATATATATTAGAATATACTTCCCTCTATCAGAAAGTTCAAACACGGGCTTTTATAAATAATAAATGTTACCTACAATACCTACAGTTACATAAATATAAATTTACAACATGAAGTTTGTCCGTACTAGAGTTTATTTTGCACCAGTATTTGAAATCAGAAAGACAAGTTTGGTGTTAAACATGTACCGTATTTTCGGGTGTATAGCCCGCACCCTGTGTATAGCTCGCACTTCTAAATGGAGAAGTGCAGTAAAAAAAGTTCGTGTATAAGCCGCGGAGATACATCGGTGTATAGTCCGCGGGTTATACACCATTTACGAACGTATATTTCGATCAGGGTTCGAAGTTAGAAGCCATTAAAGTATATACGCGCGTATAAGTCGAGAAATTTTAGAAAAAAATAGAACTTCAAAGTGGGGGGGTTTGACTTATACGCGACACCTTAAAAAAAATCTATGAATAAAATATCGGAAAATAGTTTGCTAGCGAATCGATGCTGCAGCACCCCTTTGTGTTTGTAGAGTACAAAATCCAAAATCTGGAAACTTTCCTACCTTGATAATTGTGAGTTAAAGATCATTTTTGGTTTATTTCTCAAAAAAAAAAAAAAAAATCTACCCTGCCATGTTGCAAAGAACAAAAAAAAAAAAAAAAAAAAAAAAAAAAAAAAAGTGTGTGATTTATGTCATTTTGGAATGATTCAGAAGAGTCGCTCTTTTTTGGAACGATTCCAAGAAATACTTTCTTTTCAGAGTCGCTTCATTACGGAACGAGTCAGAGGAATTGCTCCTTTTCGGAACGAGTTCGAGGAATCGAACCTTTTCGGAGTTGTTTCATTTCGGAACGAGTGCGAGGATTTCGCCCTTTTCGGAGTTTCGGACCAATTCCGAGAATTCGAACCTTTGGGAAACCTTTCCAAAAAAGGATCGATTCCGTGATTTCGTTCCTTTTCGGAATCGTTCCAAAAAGGACGGATTCTTTTTTACAGACTTGATTACAGACTTGAATCGTTCCTTTAGTTCCACTGCCGGAATCGCTCCTTTTGAATCGTTCCTCAACAAATGACAAATCTCTACTAAAAAACTGAATACAGTTAACGTTAAAACGACTTATTCAACAAAAAGTAAGTTTAAAATAAGTAACATGTTATACTGTTGTTTTTACCCTCTCAAATCAAGAGCAAACTGCGTTCGAGCGTCATTATTTCTCGCTGACGGTTAGTGCAATACTTGGCGATAGTTGCGACAATTCTTCCAAACCCAGAACTAACTGTATTTACGCAGTAAAAAAAAAGTTTTTACAAACATGAGAGAACTCTCTATATTTCGCGGCATAGCGAAAAAAAAAATTACAAATTTCGATGTTTTTTTTCAAATTTTTTGAGGTTTAAAAATTGTAAAAAAATTATCATGATTTCCAATTTTTTAAAAGAAAATCTTTGTATAACCCGCACCGTGTATAAGCCGCAGCGGCTTTTTCGAAGGTTATTTTCTTGTATAAGCCGCGGACTATACACCCGAAAATACGGTACTTCTGCTATTCTTAATAGGAAAAATTGGTGTTTAGTGAATACTGCTATAATCAGATTTATAATTTAGTGATTTAAGTCAGATTTAATTTGCAAAAAATGTATTATTCTCTGGAAAATAATTAAACTCTCGTCGAAATTTATTTATTTCTTTTAAAAGGGAGTGTACACATCGAATTTATTCCTGAAGTGCAATTAGTCACTAGTGACTCTCTAAGTTGTGGCTTGGTGCAGTTATATGGTAGGCGGAGACAAATTAAAATATATATATATATCAATGTCCCCTTTCAATTAAGAAAAAAAAAAAAGGGCTGCTCGCGCGATTTTGACTCTAAAAATAAAGAAAAATATTGATTTTTCGTAACGAAATTAAGATTTTAATTGATGCATTTTTACATTATTTCGCGTAATTAAAAAAAAAAAAAAAAAAAAAAAAAAAAAAAAAAAAAAAAAAAAAACGCATGTTTTTGGAATTTTTTTTTTCCAAATTTGTATCTTTTGCATCTATAATAGTCCCAGCAGGAGAAGAGACCTGTCAATCATACGTGACGTAGCTTAAGACGGTTCCATTTCTTTCATATTGGAGCGTCGATTTTTCGTCCCTAAGCTGCGCCGTAAAAGAGAAACGCGTAGGTTGCCACATTTCCCAGGTGTGCGACAGTTTGGCGCTGTTAATTTGTATCTTATTGACTTAAAAGGGAAATCATTTAACCTGGGAGAACGGACGCAAAGAGACTGCACGTGCCGGGCCTCAGCCTGATTTTTATTAACCTGCATTAACGGCCTGTGTCAGCCTGATTTTTATTAACCTGCATTAACGGCCCGGCCCTGCCCTGCATTTGGGCAGGGCCGGGCCCTGGCTTTACTTTTTTTCTGAAGACTCGGGCCTTACTTTTTTCATGAAGGATCGGACCGGGCCTAACTTATTTTTTCCGTACGAAGCCGCTATTGATTTCATTTTTCCTAGTCTTCACGGATCAAAATATTCAGCTCCGCTCGAATCATCCTGTATGAATATAATTTCCTCGACGAAACCAAATCTATTCAAAAACCAATAAAATCTGGCTTGGTACAAAAATTTTTGCCAAAAAGGCATATACTTTTAAATTGTCATTATTCTACAATTACATTAAACATTAAAACTTATTCTCAACTTTTGTATAAATTGTTACTTTTGTATTATTGTAAAATAAAGATGAATATTTTGCTTTCAGTATATTTTATTAAAAACTTGTTAAATACTATTTTTTAAAATAATTGAAGAAATAATTACGCAGAACAATACAAAATTAAATTTTATTTTTCGCTTTTCTGAACTTACCAAGGATAAACTAGTAAAAGACCAATATAATTTATATGATAATTCATAATTTTTGAAAAAAAAAAAATACAAAAATGTTATTTCAAAAATGGATGGAATCTGCAAAGTGAAGTAAAATATACATACAATTTAATTAATTTTAAGGGATTCTTAAAAAAAGAAATTTCTCAACGCAACAACACCAAAATCCCGATAAATGTATTATATCTCGAGTTGTAATAGCAATTCATAATGAAATACATATGCAGTACTAATTTACTTTATTTATGGCTATTCTCAACTGCTCAGCTCTACTGAACAAACGCAAAACGTTTTGGCGAATTTAGAAATTCATTTTTCAATGGAAAGATATAAAATGGGAAAATATGGCTATGGAAGCGATTTGGAATCGAATTGTTTTCCATTTTTTGATCAATAAATAACCTATTGAGTTATAAACGATTTTGATCATGTGACCAACACGTATTTCTCCCTTGTTTGAGTGGTTATTCATTTTTCGAGCATGAAATTGGTTCAAAACTCACACTTTGACACTATTTTCTAAAAAATCTATTTTGAGGGGGTAAAAACGGGAAAATGAGTAGGTTTAGGTAGTTTCTGAACAACAACTACTAGTTTCATGAAAACAAACCTTTGAACAAAAATAAATCAAAACTTATGTGATAAAGACTTTTGGATTTAAGAACAGCCTTAAGCACATTTTTCATTTTAATAATAATTAAGTTTTGTACTTCTTTAAAGGTTAATGGCATATTTTAAATTTTTAACTTATACTATCTTAAAATTTAATATTTTAAAAATACATTAAATATCATTCAGAACTGCAGTTTTGATTCTTTCTTCATTTATTTTCTGCTCTATGGATAGAACAAAATCGACGGGAGAGAAAAAGTAAAAAATTTGCTTCCTTCTCAAAAAAATCCGTAACTTTATGAATAATCATTCTTTCTTTAGAGTGAATTGTTTTTCCTTTTGAGGACATGTTTGTAATAAAAAAATAATTGTTTTGAAAAAAAAATTGTTTTGAAAAAAAAAAACAGTTTAAAAATGGCCGGATAAATTATTAAAGATAGAGAAAATAAAACACAGATAAGCTAAACGAGAGAAGGAAAACAGATTTCTGTCAAGAAATGCGCAGCGCAAGTTATTGGCGCGAAACTCAATTGGCGCGCTATCATTTCAACCCTAGTTCTTTGCGGGGAATGGTCGAATTGAAAACACGGGATTATTTTCCCCTCCCGTATCACCTTGCACACCTTCTGTAAAGTCGACTCGTCTAAGAGAAGGAGTTTCCCAAGTCTCATCTCGTGATGGGAGTATTATACATATGTTAATGTTAGTTTTCTGGTAAAATCGCATAAGGTACTTTATGCAGTCGATTTTTTAACAATTTTGTGCAAAAACGTTAATAAGATTTGGCAATTTGGAAATGTATTAATTATATACCAATACCAAACAATGAATTTTGTGATTAAAAAAACATAAATAAAAGCTACTTAAACTTCTATATTTCTTGCCATTTCTGGGGGTTTTTTAATGTAGAACATATGCTTATGGTCTTTATATATATATTAATTTTATTTCTCATGAATATTTTATACATTAAAAACTATCTTATATATGTCTATGTGTATTCTGCTGGAAACAGGCTTTATCTTAGAAGTATTCGATTTTCATCAATTTGATTATGAACAGAAACTGCTTTTGAAACTACTCATTTATTTATTGATTATATATATATATAATATATATATATATATATATATATATATATATATATATATATATATATATATATATATATATAACCATTATATAATACTACTATTCAACATCTGCAATGAATACAGAATAACTCAATACATAACAAAGTTAAACAAGACAAGAGGCATTAGCAAAAAAAGGAACAAATACGAATGATATAAAAAATTGTGGTACATGGTTCGTTCTCAAAGGTAATACCAATCAGACACATCAATTACGATTAATTTCTGATTAGCAATAACGAAAAATCCTAAAACTGATTTCTATATTATGTGATTAATTGTAATCTCAAAATTTAAATCAGTGAAAAAACAAGACATATATTTGACCAATAATAATAGAATTAGAAAAAAGAAAAACTTACATTATGCAAACGGCAACGTGTGGAATATATACATATATACATATATATATATATATTTACTAGTATGAGATTGCAAACGATATCCGGACCCACTAGAAGGGGTCGTAAATGGTATATAATAGAATAAGAATAAACAAAAATTATTCTCCATCATTTTCTTTTTTCTATATTTCCATGTTGCACATTTACAACCACTACGACTACAGGAAATGCTCAAAGTTTTTGCCTGACCTCTGCAAATCGGCACTGCATGGATTGGCGCAACTTTTGAAAGGCATCATGCGTATCTCAAACACATCCTGCTGTCTCAACATTATTAAACTTTCCTGCGACAAAACAAAAGTTTCTTAAAAAAATATATATTAAATCTATGACAAACATAGTAACTGCGGTAGTCCCGATTTCATTTTTTGACACCTTGTTCTTGTGTAACTTTTTAGTCTTTCTCAATGCCTGCTTTCTCCATTTTGACCAAACTTTTTGAATCACCCTGTTTGTATTTCATAACTATAACCAGCAATACACGTTAGTTCTTCAAAAAAGCATTCTACGTAAGATACGCTAAATGTAAAATTTTCGGCCGTATCGTTGTTTTAATATTGTTCGAGTATTTGGACTGGTGTTATACACATAATATATACATGCGTCGTGTTTTTGCTTTAATGTTACATATATTACATAATTGATTATTGCATTTTATTTTATTACATATTACGTTAATATTTTTTACACTATTCTCCCCGTTCTCAGAGATTGCAACGAATTCGGGTACTTTCAAAATTGACCCTGTTATCTGCTCGTTTACATGCAATTATCACCAATCTTAAAAAATGAATAAGTAAATAAATAAATAAAATACTGATTCCTTTGTAAATATTTGTTTTAAAACATTTTTCTTTTATAGTTAATAAGATTATTATTTTTGGAGCTATAAGGATTTCTACTTTGGAGCTATAAGGAGCTATAAATCTCAGTTTCATCCACATAGCTCCACCCATATCCAAATCGATATTTTAATGCACACGCCCATTCTTTTTATACTGAACCGTCCTTGAGTGTAATAAATAGTTTGGAAGCAACTTGTATTCGAATTTTTAACTGTTTGGACGTATGGGACAAATGAAATGCCTCTTGTATAAGTTATTATTATTAAAACTAGTCAATATTATTAAAATAACAAAAGGAACTACAGAAGACTTCCTTAAATGTACGAAAATTTCGGAATAGTTTCAGTACCTTCTCGAACAGAATCTGTATTCCACTTTTAAAAGTTTTGCGTAGAATAAAGTTGATGGAATTCAGAAATTTCATCGAACAATAACACAAAAAAGCAAAATAATAATAATAATAATAATAATAATAATAATAATAATAATAATAATAATAATAAAACCTTAATTTTGCATTGCTGCTATATTTTCAAAATTAACTGTCAATCAAAAAAAGAAAAATACAATTGTTTCTTGTATGATTTATACTGAATTTATGAGTCTTCTAATTTGGCCTTGTGTTCTTGTTTACAATATTGAGCTTTCCGCTTGTTTATGTACTCGCAGAGTTTCAATTTTGATATTTAATAATTCAAAAATTTTTAACAATTATTCATATCGATGTGAAAAATTGTATTTTCTGTTATTACTATTATTACTATTCACTAGATTTATGATAATTAATAATTCTGTTTGTTGCTTGGTAGAAAATTTAATGTTAAGACTTTTATTATTAGGTTAAATAAAAGCAGTATATAAAAAATTTCAAAGTATGCGATGCAATTTTCGAATGAATAAAAATAATAAATATTATTACCAATAATAATCTGTACCGAAAGTATTACAGGTAAAATATTAAAATGGTATGAACTCTTTTAGGAACAAATGTATTTATTATATTTATTTTTGTAATTTCTGTTTCGAGCCTACAGGTCAATTTTAAAATGGGAGACAATTTTCAGGCACCTAAAGAAATATCTCACCTCTTATCAACAATTCTTTCAAACATTAACAAAGAACTCATAAATTAATGTCTGAATTTAATTTTTAATTGTTAAAAATACATATATATTATGACGAACATAATCACAATTAATACAACAGAGCAACAGCACTGTACACTCTGACACAGGTTCGAGTCTTGGCCCCGGCTATATAAGTTGGGGCCAGGATTCGCTCAATGTCGGATTATTGCATTAATAATGATTATTCCTGTCTTATATACATACCTTTAATAATTTACAAAGTATTTATCTTTAAAATTCCATTCGATCTTGCAGTGAAAATAATTTCGTAACAGATTTTTTTGAATTAGGTTGAAGGAAATTCTATGTCTAGGGTTTCTGAAAAATATGTGGGAGATATCAGTATACTGAAAAAAATAAATAAGAATTAATGGTACGGGATTGAATCGGTGAATTTTGCACTATACAGGGTGTCCCTAAACAAATGTTATGTACGCTAGGGGGTGATAGAACACATCAAGACGAGTAATAGTAAATAGGAAACCAAGGGTCCCAAACGTTTTCCAAAGGAGATAGCCGCCATTAAAGTTTGGGGTCCAAAATTTCAAATACACATAAAAAACGGATAAATTGGTCGATTGATTTGCGATTTTCACTAAAATTATTCTTTATGTTGGTATTTTCTTGAAAATAAATTATAAAGATAAATTTCGAAAAATGCCGATAGAGGGCGCTTTAGACTTTGAAGTAATGAAAAACTATTTTTTGCCGTGATTTTTTGCATCTCATTAAATGGTTTCGTAAGCTTAGACTTAAACTTAAATTTTGAGCTCAAAATCTGAATAGTTGGAAGTGGTTAAGTAGCACAAACTTAACTGTGTTCAGAGGGTTTAAATTTCAAATGATTATGAAAAACGGAAAAATTGGTCGATTGATTTACGGTTTTCACTAAAACTATTCTTTATGTCAGTATTTTATTAACCAACGACAAATTTTAACCGTTATTTTTTGTATCTAATTAAATGCTTTCCAAAACTTGTTAAATGTTTTCGAAATCTTAGATTTAAACTTAAATTTTGAACACAAAATTCTGAATCGTTGGGAGGGGTAAAGAAGCGCAAATTGAAGTGTGTTCAGGAGTTGAAATTTAACTCCCCCCCCCCTCGAACACAGTTCACTTTTGCGCTACTTAAACACTCGCAACGACTCAGAATTTGATCTCAAAATTTAAATCTAAGCATTTGAAAGCATTTAATGAGATTTAAAAAAATAACGGTTAAAAATAGTATTACGCTACTCCAATGTCTAAGGCGCCCTCTATCGGCATTTTGTGAAATTTATCTTTAAAATTTACTTTCAAGAAAACACTGATTTAAAGAGTAATTTTAGCAAAAACCACAAACGAATCGACTAATTTTTCCGGTTTTTTTAATAGTTTTCCGTTTCGGTTGAAATTTAAACCCTCTGAACACAGTTCAGTTTGTGCTACTTAAACACTCCCAACTATTCAGATTTTGAGCTCAAAATTTAAGTTTAAGTCTAAGTTTACGAAAACATTTAGTCAGATGCAAAAAATAACGTAAAAAGTAGTTGTTTGTTACTCAAAAGTTTAAAGCGCCCTCTATCGGCATTTTGTGAAGCTTACGAAACCATTTAATGAAATGCAAAAAATAACGGCAAAAAATAGTATTAGGATGGATTATTTCGTTAATCCAAAGACTAAAGCGCCCTCTATCGGCATTTTTTGAAATTTATCTTTATAATTAATTTTCAATAAAATACCGACATAAAGAATAGTTTTAGTGAGAACCGCAAATCAATCGACCAATTTTTCCGTTTTTTATAATCATTTGAAATTTAAACCCTTTGAACATAGTTAAGTTTGTGCTACTTAACCGCTTCCAACTATTCAGATTTTGAGCTCAAAATTTAAGTTTAAGTCTAAGCTTACGAAACCATTTAATGAGATGCAAAAAATCACGGCAAAAAATAGTTTTTCATTACTTCAAAGTCTAAAGCGCCCTCTATCGGCATTTTTTGAAATTTATCTTTATAATTTATTTTCAAGAAAATACCAACATAAAGAATAATTTTAGTGAAAACCGCAAATCAATTGACCAATTCTTCTGTTTTTTATGTGTATTTGAAATTTTGGACCCCAAACTTTAATGGCAGCTATCTCTTTTGGAAAACGTTTGGGACCCTTGGCTTCCTATTTACTATTAATCGTCTTGATATGTTTTATCACCCCCTAGTGTATATACCATTTGTTTAGGGACATCCTGTATAAATCAACATTAAGAAAAGAAACAAATTTAAGACTCACACCAGTAAAATTAAATGATTATTTTCTTGTAACATAATATGAGTTTTCTCATATTACCTAGATTCAAAATTCTCCTACTTACATAACAGGTGAACGCCTGCACGGCATTAAGTTCACCTTATTACTTAAAAGTAGACATTTTAGTTTCCGGGATTTCTAATTTTTCGCGAGATGTAGAATAGAAAACTTCGGAAATGAAATTTATTGTACACTTTTAAATAAGAGGGTCCAAACCAAAAGATATTGCCTCTTGCTTTCATTCAGATGAAGTACTTTACACACAATAGCTGCATTTGAATGAAGTAGCTCCTCCCTTGCTCTCATTGCTTAAATCTGAATTTATGCGAATGGACAGTATTTTAATGTAAATATGAATTTTAATTCATTGTAGGAAAATAAAAAGTATCAAATCCTTTTTAATATGTTGAAAGGCAATTAGGGGACTGTGACTACACATAGAAACGTGGTGTTTTTATGATTATTCGACAATTTTTTGCAGAATTACTTATTAAAGAATTCTAAGGACTAAAAACAATAAAAAAATCTATTTTAAAAAAACGTAAAATTTATTGCATATTTTTAATTCAGTTCAGTATACGCAAAGCCAAAAGCAAAAATTTAAAAAGTGTGGACCTCTAGGACTATATAACATTTTAATTAAAATTACTGCGTATTAATAGAGGGTAGGAATCTCACATTAAATAAAACACATACCTATAAGCAATGATTATTTTATGTGTAGGACACTAGTATAAATAGATGAAACATCACTGAAATATTAGCGATAAATAAAAAAATAGTAACAACACAACAAAATATAAACACAATTAAATAACAAAACTTTGAATGAACTAAGTTTGTACCACCTGTCGCTTTCTCTTTGAAAGTTCTCCTCTCAATTCTTACTGCTAGTTTGAGACTTTGTGCCCTTACAGACGTATGTTTATATTGCTGGTGTCGGCACATTAAAATTTAACCCTTTGAGGGGCAAGCAATTGCGTTCGAGTAATTCTGAACTCCCACCGGAAATTAGTAAAAAAGTTACATCAAAAAGAGGAAAAGCAATTTCACGACTGTTTTCCACCAAAGTTAGAAAAGTGAAATTTAATAAAATTTTTCTGGTGTGAATCTTCATCAGTCGTAGGTGGTATATAATATATACCGCCGCCCCTCAAGGGGTTAATCCCCGAAGTGTGTTCCTGTGATCTTTCGATTTATGGTAATTTATACTACATAGTATTATTTAATTACTAATATATATGCAGGATGATTCTAAATAGTTTTTATAAAAAAGAGGAGTGATAGTACACATCAAGACAGACAATATTAAAGAGAAAACCATGGGTCCCAAATGTTTTCGGATGGAGATAGCCGCCATTAAAATTTAGGGTCCAAAATTTGAAATAAACATAAAAAATTGAAAAATTGGTCGACTGATCTGCAGTTTTCACTAAAACTAATCTTTATGCCAATATTTTCTTGAAGATAAATTATAAATTTCAAAAAATGCTGATTGAGGGCACTTTAGACTTTGGAGTAACGAAAAACTATTTTTTGCCGTGATTTTTTGCATCTCATTAAATGGTTTCGTAAGCTTTGACTTAAACTTAAATTTTGAGCTCAAAATCTGAATAGTTGGAAGCGGTTAAGTAGCACAAACTTAACTGTGTTCAGAGGGTTTAAATTTCAAATGATTATAAAAAACGGAAAAATTGGTCGATTGATTTACGGTTTTCACTAAAACTATTCTTTATGTCAGTATTTTATTAAAAATGAATTATAAAGATAAATTTCACAAAATGCCGATAGAGGGCGCTTTAAACGTTTGAGTAACGAACAACTACTTTTTCGTTATTTTTTGCACCTGATTAAATGTTTTCGTAAACTTAGACTGAACCTCCTGACTGTCGCCGGCTGATTTTTTCGCACACTAAGCTGCAGGTTTCAATGCAACATAAGCAATATTTAGATTAGTATAATTCCACAAATAAAACCCAGTTCTGAAAAATTAAGTTGGGATTGATGCTATCAAAGATTATACACAGATACTAATAACATATTTTGTATCAGGTTGGAAAAAACATCTTTTTTTAATACTTTAATAAATTATAGAGAAAACAACATTACAATATTACCATACTGGGCAGTCAGGGGGTTAAACTTAAATTTTGAGCTCAAAATCTGAATAGTTGGGAGTGGTTAAGTAGCACAAACTGAACTGTGATCAGAGGGTTCAAATTTTAAATGATAATAAAAAACGGAAAAATTGGTCGATTCGTTTGCGGTTTAAAATAAAACTGTTCTTTAAGTCAGTATATTTTTGAAAATGAATTTTAAAGATAAATTTCAAAAATTTCCGTTAGAGGGTGCATTAAACTTCAGAGTAACCAACGACAAATTTTAACCGTTATTTTTTGTATCTAATTAAATGCTTTCCAAAACTTGTTAAATGTTTTCGAAATCTTAGATTTAAACTTAAATTTTGAACACAAAATTCTGAATCGTTGGGAGGGGTTAAGAAGCGCAAATTGAAGTGTGTTCAGGAGTTGAAATTTAACTCCCCCCCCCCCCTCGAACACAGTTCACTTTTGCGCTACTTAAACACTCGCAACGACTCAGAATTTGATCTCAAAATTTAAATCTAAGCATTTGAAAGCATTTAATGAGATTTAAAAAAATAACGGTTAAAAATAGTGTTACGCTATTCCAATGTCTAAGGCGCCCTCTATCGGCATTTTGTGAAATTTATCTTTAAAATTTACTTTCAAGAAAACACTGATTTAAAGAGTAATTTTAGCAAAAACCACAAACGAATCGACTAATTTTTCCGGTTTTTTTAATAGTTTTCCGTTTCGGTTGAAATTTAAACCCTCTGAACACAGTTCAGTTTGTGCTACTTAAACACTCCCAACTATTCAGATTTTGAGCTCAAAATTTAAGTTTAAGTCTAAGTTTACGAAAACATTTAGTCAGATGCAAAAAATAACGTAAAAAGTAGTTGTTCGTTACTCAAAAGTTTAAAGCGCCCTCTATCGGCATTTTGTGAAGCTTACGAAACCATTTAATGAAATGCAAAAAATAACGGCAAAAAATAGTATTAGGATGGATTATTTCGTTAATCCAAAGACTAAAGCGCCCTCTATCGGCATTTTTTGAAATTTATCTTTATAATTAATTTTCAATAAAATACCGACATAAAGAATAGTTTTAGTGAGAACCGCAAATCAATCGACCAATTTTTCCGTTTTTTATAATCATTTGAAATTTAAACCCTTTGAACATAGTTAAGTTTGTGCTACTTAACCGCTTCCAACTATTCAGATTTTGAGCTCAAAATTTAAGTTTAAGTCTAAGCTTACGAAACCATTTAATGAGATGCAAAAAATCACGGCAAAAAATAGTTTTTCATTACTTCAAAGTCTAAAGCGCCCTCTATCAGCATTTTTTGAAATTTATCTTTATAATTTATTTTCAAGAAAATACCAACATAAAGAATAATTTTAGTGAAAACCGCAAATCAATTGACCAATTCTTCCGTTTTTTATGTGTATTTGAAATTTTGGACCCCAAACTTTAATGGCGGCTATCTCTTTTGGAAAACGTTTGGGACCCTTGGTTTCCTATTTACTATTAATCGTCTTGATATGTTTTATCACCCCCTAGTGTATATACCATTTGTTTAGGGACACGCTGTATAAATCAACATTAAGAAAAGAAACAAATTTAAGACTCACACCAGTAAAATTAAATGATTATTTTCTTATAACATAATATGAGTTTTCTCATATTACCTAGATTCAAAATTCTCCTACTTACATAACAGGTCAACGCCTGCACGGCATTAAGTTCACCTTGTTACTTAAAAGTAGACATTTTAGTTTCCGGGATTTCTAATTTTTCGCGAGATGTAGAATACAAAACTTCGGAAATGAAATTTATTGTACACTTTTAAATAAGAGGGTCCAAACCAAAAGATATTGCCTCTTGCTTTCATTCAGATGAAGTACTTTACACACAATAACTGCATTTGAATGAAGTAGCTCCTCCCTTGCTCTCATTGCTTAAATCTGAATTTATGCGAATGGACAGTATTTTAATGTAAATATGAATTTTAATTCATTGTAGGAAAATAAAAAGTATCAAATCCTTTTTAATATGTTGAAAGGCAATTAGGGGACTGTGACTACACATAGAAACGTGGTGTTTTTATGATTATTCGACAATTTTTTGCAGAATTACTTATTAAAGAATTCTAAGGACTAAAAACAATAAAAAAATCTATTTTAAAAAAACGTAAAATTTATTGCATATTTTTAATTCAGTTCAGTATACGCAAAGCCAAAAGCAAAAATTTAAAAAGTGTGGACCTCTAGGACTACATAACATTTTAATTAAAATTACTGCGTATTAATAGAGGGTAGGAATCTCACATTAAATAAAACACATACCTATAAGCAATGATTATTTTATGTGTAGGACACTAGTATAAATAGATGAAACATCACTGAAATATTAGCGATAAATAAAAAAATAGTAACAACACAACAAAATATAAACACAATTAAATAACAAAACTTTGAATGAACTAAGTTTGTGTGTTTGTTGTGTGTTGGTTGGTAGCGTCAGCTCCTCCCACACCGCTGGACCCTGGTTCGAGTCCAGCTAGCGGCATGGGTGTCTTGTGTTGTCCTTGTGATAATGGATGTACAGGATATTCTGTAATAAAGTGTTCTATATGGTTTCTTGTGATCATTGGAGGTTATGCCGGCGAATAGCTGTAGCGCCTACCTCAAAGCAAATAAATGTAAATGTAAATAAATGTACTAAGTTTGTACCACCTGTCGCTTTCTCTTTGAAAGTTCTCCTCTCAATTCTTACTGCTAGTTTGAGACTTTGTGCCCTTACAGACGTATGTTTATATTGCTGGTGTCGGCACATTAAGATTTAATCCCCGAAGTGTGTTCCTGTGATCTTTCGATTTATGGTAATTTATACTACATAGTTGTATTATTTAATTACTAATATATATGCAGGATGATTCTAAATTGTTTTTATAAAAAAGAGGAGTGATAGTACACATCAAGACAGACAATATTAAAGAGAAAACCATGGGTCCCAAATGTTTTCGGATGGAGATAGCCGCCATTAAAATTTAGGGTCCAAAATTTGAAATAAACATAAAAAATTGAAAAATTGGTCGACTGATCTGCAGTTTTCACTAAAACTAATCTTTATGCCAATATTTTCTTGAAGATAAATTATAAATTTCAAAAAATGCTGATTGAGGGCACTTTAGACTTTGGAGTAACGAAAAACTATTTTCTGCCGTTATTTTTTGCATCTCATTAAATGCTTTCGGAATCTTAGACTTAAACTTAAATTTTGAACTCTAAATATCAATAATTAAGAATGTTTAAGTAGCGCAAATTGAACTGAGTTTAGAGGGAGGAGGGAGGTTCAAATGATTATAAAAAACGTAACATTGGTCGATTTTTTTGCGGTTTTCGCTAAATCTAATCTTTATGTCAGTATTTCCTTGAAAATAAATTTTACAGATAAATTTCAAAAAATTCCGTTAGAGGGCGCCTTAGACTTTGAAGTAACGTACAACTATTTTTATCCGTTATTTTTTGTATGTCTTTAAAGGTTTTCAAAAGCACAGACTTAAACTTAATTTTGAGCTCAAAATCTGATTCGTTGGGAATGGTTGAAGAGCTCAAATGGAAAATATTAATATAAAGAAAACTGCAGAGTGCTAAGATGATAAAATTATTAATTTAAGCCCATTTAATACCAAATTATGGCAATACAATAATTAAAAAACCCAATTGAATATACAGGGTACACGCCATAAAATATCAAATTTTAGCTTTTTCTTTTTAAATTTATTAGACCGATATGTGGATTTCAGATTTTTTTTTTCTCATAAAAACAGAAAAAATTGTGCAGTTAAGTGTTACAGGTAAATTTTGAAGGTTAAGGAATGATACCTTATTATTTTTAATTTTATTAAAGATGGATAAATTATAAATGGATTAGATCATCTGATGATTCTGAACTAGATAAATATGCCTTTTTCAATGGAAGTTCGTAGAATGTGAAATAAAGTTACGTTTACCATTATATGAATGCAATTAAAGTAAACAAAGACTTTGTTTACTTGAAAATAAAGAGAAAAAGTTTGTTTTTTAACTATTTTAGATAAAATAGGATGTTATATATTATTATTACACTATGTTATATATTATTATACACTATATTATTTTGTAGTTATATTATTGTTTTTAGTTATTTTTCAACTGTTTTTATACTGTTAAAATAAAAATAGTATGGAAGAAATTGCGTACATTTTACCACTTATGGAACATTTTCATTTAAATAGAACGAGGTAGAACCCGTCGAAATTCGAAGAAAGAAAATCTTTAAGAAAGAACTGTTTCATTGATTGATAACACTAGTTTACAAATTTCAACTTTTTTTGTATACCCTGAAAGAAATGTATGTAAATGTATTAGTCTACCTTCCTTGAACCTAAAAGTGTCAGCAGAAATATTCTATCACGTCACAGTTTTCTTTGTACAGTCATTTGTTTGTTTTTTTTAACTACCCAACGTGATGACGACAGTTGAATGCTCATTCGTTGGCTTCAAACAAAAATATTTTGTTTCGGATTGAATTAAAATGTCGAGTAGAAAGTATAAACAAAGTTCTGATCGTTTTTGCTACGTTTGTGGAAAATTTACATTAAAAAAAAGACCCATTGTAGATTTGTTAAAAAATGAATATCTTCATTACTTTGGATTTCCTGTTGCGAACCAAGATAAAAAGTGGGTGCTTCATGTGTTTTGCGAAAGCGTAAAATTGTTTTACTCCTGTGGTCATCAGGAGAAAATGTACACCTTCCATTTGGTTCACCAATGCTATGGAGAGAACCTAGTAATCATGAAACTGATTGTTACCCTTGTGTTACAAAGACAGTGGAGTATAACACAAAAAAGGCGAGTATTATATATGCCAAAGTTCCGTCCAATTTACATTTGAAAGATCTACCACGTCCAGTTTGTCCTGGTAATTCGAGTATAAATTATACTAGGAGATGACAATGAAAATGATGTTGAATTCAAATTGATTTCTAGTGATTCTGACGAATTCTTTCCTCAAGCAAAGACTCCACATTTAATTAACCAAGCCGAATTAAATGATCTTGTAAGAGATTTACAATTATCGAAATCTAAAGCAGGCCTTTTTGTTTCTCGCCTACAACAATGGAACTTATTAACACTAAAACACAAAAGTTACGTTGTCTAGAAACAGAAGCCAAGTTTACTCAGAAGTTTTCAAAAAAGAAGGTGAATATTGTTATGGGATGTATAGATGTCATATGATCAGTTGTATGATGTAAATATGTCATTAAAGATTCTTTTCCTGCATTCGCATCTCAGTTTTCCCCCTGAAAACTTAGGAAGTATGCGTGACGAACAAGGGGAATGTTCTCACCAGGATTTAAAGGTTTTTGAAGGGGATTCATCAGAGATTTTGGGATAAAAACACGCCACGGGATTACATTTGGCCCATTATAAGAGAAACTGATCAAAATAACTGTAAAAAAAAAGCAAAAATAAGCCCGTTTTGATTTTTTTTATTAATACCAAACTTATGTCATCCAGTTAAGTAAGTAAATATTTCTTAAACCAGGCGTGACAGAATTTTTTTATTATTTTTTCTGGATAACTCTATCTAAATAAACAACAAATTAACAACTTTCAGCTGGGGTATAAAAACCGTGTAAACTAGTGAAATTCATCTATATAATTAGTTACAATAAAAAATACATTGTGTATCGTTTAGTCTAACTCTCAAACAAATATTATTTTATGCTAAAATTAACAAAGTACTATAAAACCCAACTATCCAAATTGTTACATAAAAAAAAAAAAAAAAAAAACGAAGTTTATTGGATTTTATAACATACGATACTTTTGAAATGGTATACGCATTTTATTTTATTTATTTATTATTATTATTTTTTTAATTTTTAGAGAAAATGGAGTGGTTCTGTTCTCACAATTACAAAATTGATACTAAAAACTATTAAAAAAAATAATATCATAAAAATAAATTGAGATACAACTTTGAAACAAATGGCATTTAAAAGTACATTTTTTTTCTCTATAGGACGGTGTAAAAATTTTAAAATGCGATGTTTAGAAGTGTAACATTTTTTGTATCGAAAATTGCAAAACTGAAATTGCATGGGAAAGTGTTGCCATTCGCAAAAGGACGTATGCGTTACACACAGATACGTTTGGCCTTTATAATACAGATAGATATTTCAAAAATATGCATTAAAATATTTAATTGCTATAAAGGAGTCAAATACTAATAAAAACATTAAAAGATCTTAATAATTTTTACATGTTTCGATTGAATTTACTCAATCATCATCAGAAAAAACAAAATACAAATAAACACAAAGATGGGAAAATGACAATAAACTATTACAAATGAAATTTAAAAATTAAAAAAAAAAATCACGCGCGTTACATTTTAATTATGTATCACGTTGCTTAATTTTTAAATTATTCAACAATTCAATCCAAATATTTGGGATTTGAAATGACAAGGAATCATTGCAGACCATTGAGCTTCTGACGTAAATTTTAATACTCTCTCTAATAAAAAGTTGCAAATAAAAATCTGACCTATAAATTAATCTACTTTCATTAAACAAAATATCTATATTTTCTATTTGATTTAGCCTTGATAATGCGGTTTTACCTCTATTAAATTTTATGTCTGCAATGTGTTCTTTACATCTTACTTTGAATTTTCTTTGAGTCATGCCAATATAATAATTCTTATAACCACCTTCTTTAAGAAATGGAATGATATAAACACCTGATCGGTCAAATTTATCAATGGGGTCAATTCTAGTTGTTAAAATTGACCTTAGAGAAGAGATAGACCAATAGAGAAGATTTTGACGTACCAATGAAAAACACTTTAAAAAGTGGCCTAAACCTAATAATTAATAGTAATTATTTTATTTTTAACAATATTATTTATCAGCAATCAGACGGTGCCCCAATGGGATCTCCAATTTCAGGCCTCCTTGCAGAATTCAAATTACGCCCCCTTGAATAAAAAATTGTCAGTACTTTTAAATTATTACCTTTAGTATGGTTACGTTATGTCGATGATATTTTTATTGTTTGGCAGGGGGGAGTTGATAAATTGTTAATTTTTATTCAGCAGTTAAATGATCTAGATAATAAGATTAAATTTACTTTCGAACTTGAAACTGATAAGAAATTACCTTTTTTGGATGTTGAGTTAAAAAGAGAAAATAATAAACTAATTCGTTCAGTATATCGAAAACCAATAACAAAATTAAATGTTATACCTTTTGATGCTTGCACTCCATATTCTTATAAATTATCTACCTTTAGACTCCTTATTAACAGAGCTTTTAGAATTTGTTCCACTGAAAATTTAAATAATGAATTAGATAAAATTAAAACAATAGCTATTAACAACGGATATCAAGTTAAAATAGTTAATAAATTAATTAAAAAGTTTATTAACAAAATGAACAATGCAGTTTTTGAAAATAAAACCGACAATGAAAATAACACGAAAAGGGTTGTTATAAATTATTATCCAAATTTCTTCGAGTCTGCTAAAACACAATTAAAAAAATTTGATTTAAATTTAATTGCTAGGCCCCCTCCAAAATTAAAATCAATTTTAACAACTAGAATTGACCCCATTGATAAATTTGACCGATCAGGTGTTTATATCATTCTATTTCTTAAAGAAGGTGGTTATAAGAATTATTATATTGGCATGACTCAAAGAAAATTCAAAGTAAGATGTAAAGAACACATTGCAGACATAAAATTTAATAGAGGTAAAACCGCATTATCAAGGCTAAATCAAATAGAAAATATAGATATTTTGTTTAATGAAAGTACATTAATTTATAGGTCAGATTTTTATTTGCAACTTTTTATTAGAGAGAGTATTGAAATTTACGTCAGAAGCTCAATGGTCTTCAATGATTCCTTGTCATTTCAAATCCTAAATATTTGGATTGAATTGTTAAATAATTTAAAAATTAAGCAACGTGATATATAATTAAAATATAACGCGCGTGATTTTTATTTTTTTTAAATTTTTTTTTAATTTCATTTGTAATAGTTTATTGTCATTTTCCATCTTTGTGTTTATTTGTATTTTGTTTTTTCTGATGATGATTGAGTAAATCCAATCGAAACATGTAAAAATTATTAAGATCTTTTAATGTTTTTATTAGTATTTGACGTCTTTTATAACAATTAAATATTTTAATGCATATTTTTGAAATGTTTTAATGGACGTATAAGAAAACTTCTATTTATAATTAATGTAGATAGATATTGTTCGTTGAAGGTATATGTTTTATAATAATGATCATATAATAATCAAATTGATAAAAACTGGGAAATAAGGTGCGACCGCACGCTATTTAACCACGAAAATTATATCTAAAACTGAAAGAACTTTTAATGAAAGGATTGAAATCTTTTTAAAAAAGCATTTAAGAATACCTTTTTTAAAAGTGCTGTTTCATAATATATAAATATATCACATAATATATTTCACTAATATTACTTGTTTTAGAGCGCAGATTTAACAGTTAAACAGAAAATGTGAACTTTTGTTAAAATATGACACTGGAGTTACAAACAATATTAATGAAGAGGTACATGTGTTATTTTCATAGTTGTAAAAGATATTTTAGTGCTGCCATCTGTAACAGATAGCATGAATATCAGAAATATATAGCAACTTAGACAGCCATTTAATCTTTGTATTGTTTACAATAAAAATCAACAGGTTCTTGTGTCGCTTTCGTGCTTGTAAAAGACTTTTGGTGCTGCCATCTATTGCAAACGACATGAACATGACAAATATGTACTGACATAAATCAGTCATTTATTCTTTGTATTGTTTGTTTCTTTTTTGTCTTTAACTTTTTTCAAAACGAAAATTTTATAAATGAAATTGTATAAAAAAATAGTTTTAATCTTTAAAAAACTAATATTTTTTTCTTTTTTTTTATAAAAAGCTGTTTAGATAAGTCAGAACAATAAAAAGGCTAATCATTACTAAAATTAAGAACTACATTTAGAACATGACATGTTCCTAGAATATTTTATATAATAAACTGAGGAGGCAGTAAAAATTATTCTGTTTCCTAATGTTCTTATTGTATTAATTTTTCATTAAGTATTAACATTACTTTGGTGCTGCCATCTATTATCAATAATCTTAAATGACTGTTATTATTTATGGTACAGTATGTCAGCCTTTTAGACTGAAATTGTTTGGAACTGGAAATTCCGGAAAATAATTTTCATGTTTATGTAATCATAAACTTTCTATAATTAAATAAAAATACTTTTTCTACACGAACGTAGTGCTAGCTTGGTGGTCCGCAGTAATCACCTTGAGAAATCCCAATCTGTGGTGTTTTCATTTAAAAAGGAGAATGGATGTTTTGCTACCGTACAACTATGGATCAGAACAACCAAGTAAATACTAAAGAATATGCAAATATATATATATATATATATTTGCCTCCATATTTTTGCATATATATATATTTATATATATATATTCAAATACATTATTTTAATATTATGACATTCGAATGCAGAATTTTTCGTAATACTGTTCTATTCGAGTGAAACATGAATAAAATATTTTAGCAATGCGAAATGCGAAAGCATATCTGTCGTAGTACAAAACATGTATTCAACATTTCCTTAAATAGAATGTTGATCATTTTTTTTTTAAATATAAAAATAAATATGTAGAATAAAAAGAGAAATGGTTCGTGTTCTCCAAATCTCAATATAAAGAAAGATGAAAATATTACTTTTATTATTATATGAATGACCCTTGATTAGATTCAATATCTTTCTAACTGCTTAAAAAGAAGTACTGTAGAACCCAAAAATGTTATTCCTAACACGAGTCTATTCAGCAGAATTCCGAACTATTCCGCTTCCTAGGATATATATTTTTTCGTTGCATTTCCCCCTAAAAAATTCAACTTTTGATAACAAATATTTAACATGATTAGTATTCTGCGGCAATTTTGAATTTTATATTACTGATTTTTTTTGTTTACCTTCTTTTGAAATTTTTCTTATTTTATTTCTTTTTTTTTTCTTTAGTACTTGTGCTCTGTGATCTTGGTTGATTTAAATGTGTGCAAACATAATTTGTTAAGTTAAGGAAAAAAAAACCTGTTGCACATGGCTCACTTATCATTATAGCGCTAATTTAGTATTTATGATACGCCGTTTCGTATAGCATAAGTCGAAGATTATCTTTCTCTATTTGTAATAGAAATGATTTTCTGGTAGAGGTTAAAAGACTTCTACGGCCCCACCAGTGGCCGAGAGGTTCTGA
>CAXHSM010000294.1:0-27000 GCA_964019185.1 Maratus speculifer
TGGATTCAGATGAGTATCAGATTGAGTTTTCAATCTTTCAATAAGGATTCGGGTTGACACGATTTTTCAAATAAAAGTCTAAATATCTTGCTCAATAAAAACTATTTACTATAAAAGCTTCATAACAAACACTTCCAAAGAATTAATTGTGAATACTTTTAAGCTTTTACATAGAAAACTGCTATTTGTGAATCTTAACATGTGTACATTAGAATCTCCCAAATAATAGACACCTCTATTTTGTGAACACGTTTCAATAATTTAGACAACCTGTTCAACTGCTTCCATTGTTTAGAGGATCTACAGTTGAATATTAATGGGCATATACTCAAAGTTTAATTTTCTATACAAAATATAAAATTGATATTAAAGAAATAAATGTCGACTCCCATTTTTTATTTCTTTTAAAATGTGTATTAACTTTCCTTCATTTTGGTTTCAGATCAACAAAAATTGTTTGATTGGATTTTGGCTTGACTTTCAATGGAATTTTCAGTTTCAATAGGTCAGGACAATGCTATACGCTCGGGGACGAAACCAAAATTTTTAGTTGGATATTTTTAAAAAGTATTATTTTAAGTGCAATTCTTAAATGAACCTTCTTCTCTAATGCTATATATATCAAGGGCAGACCTAGAGAATCCTCAAGGGGGAGTGATTTAAAAATTTGGCGATTCGTGTAGGAGGTAAGGTTTTTGATTGCAGATGAGGCTTATTGCTACGCTTTTGCTATGGGTAAAGTCAGTGTCAGGTTTTTTTTTTTTCTTCTGTGAGTTGGGTTTGAGTTAGGTTGATTTACATTATTTCAAGTTCGGATCTGCTTCAGAATGGGTTTCATTTCTGAGAGACAGATTGAAGTTGAATACAAAGATCAGGTAGGGATAGTTTTTTTACTGTGGGTTAGGTTTATTTCTATTTCTTTGTTGTGGGCCAGATAGATTTGTACTTCTTGCAATGGGCCAGGTTTGTGAAGGTTGACTCACAGGCAACTTCGGTGCCTGTTCTAAATTGGGTTTAACTCATGAGAATTAGATTTGAGTTAATCCAGTTTTTCAAAAAAAGATCTAAATATTTTTTTTATAAAAATATTATATATAGTAAACGATCTATGAAGGACATCCATGAATAGCTGAAACCTTTATTTAGGTCATTCTCTTTAATTGTTTATATAATAAAACTCTTGAATTCCAGACATATTGGAAGCATGAAATTCATCCACTATTCAAAAGTAATAACACATACTGTAAGCTTTTTATGTGAATACTCTTGAATAGAGGACACCTCACACCCACATCTAGTGAAAATTTTTTAATCTGCATTCTTTTCTCATGCAAATACTGAACATTTCCGAAAAAGAGGGAATATTAGAAGTGTATTATAATCTGTTATTTAAGAGATTTGCACCAAACAGTTAGAGTATATGCTAGTTGTTCATTTTTCTACGTAAAATATAACATTGATGAAAAAAGATATATTTCTAAACAACATTTTATAATTCAATTAAATTATATAAATTTGTTTTCTTTCATTTCAGTTTCAGATTAACAAAAATGTTTGTGGGGTGTTTAGGTAAAGTCTCAGTTTGACTTCAAACATAATATTTGGATTAGGGTTGGTTTTATTCATTGTGTTTGGGTTGGTTTTAAACATTTAGGATTTGGGACTTTTTTCTTTTGAGTTTTAAAATTTTTAGTTCAGATACGGACTGGTTGCTGAATGAATTTTTCGAAAGGTCAGATTATATTTCATATGAAAAACTATATGTTTGAATATTGACAAGTACATTATATGTATGTTAATTTTTCTACTTAAACAAAAATTTAAAATATTGATACAGTAGACTCTGCAACCCTAAAATCCACACATATTTTACAGATGTAAATAATGAAGATTTCAATCCAGATATAGAGGCAAAATTTGACTTTTTTAGCTTTATATCAATTCCATATATATTTTAATTTGTAATTTTTTTTAAATATAACTGAATTCATGTTTTTTCATGCAGGGAAAATAAATTCATTTATGAAAATATTCAATATATTGCTGATATCACTGATAATCTCACCTTTTTACCAAATATATTTATGCATGAAGTTTTTTTGGTTATTAAGCCAGGCTAAATCTGAAATGAAACTTCCTTATTTTATGAATTAATAAAGTACTTTAAAAAATACTCTCAAAATATATAAAATGAACTCTCTCAAACCCACACAGCTTGGGAGGAGAGGTTGTGCAGATTTCTGGTCATTGCTGTGTTTGTTAATTATTTTCGTAATATTTAGATAAAATTATAATATTTTTCATGATAAATATAACTTCTTCTATAAATACAGAAAACATTTACTATTAGACGGTCATATCACAACACATATAAAAAACAAACATCATAACGAAAACCAAAAAAATAATAATAACATATCAGCATCATCTCACGTTCATCGTCTGAAATAAAAAAGTTTAATACATGGAGTAATAAAAAAATGTCTATTGTCCAACAGTTCTTTTAAACAAAAAACAATTTAATTATTGCCATGCGATTTCACTTACAGTGTTTACATTTTTTAAACAGTAATTTGAATGTACAGTAGACTCCCTCAAATCCGCAAAGCTTGAAACCAGAGGTTTTGCGGATTTTAGAATTTTGCGGATTTCTGGTCATTGGTTTGTTTACATTTTTTAAAAAGTAATTTGAATGTAATTAATAATAAAATCAAAAGTATAATGAATGCTTACAATATGCTAAAATATTAAAATAAGTAATAAACTAAAATAGGTGTCAATTACTTGGAACTAGAAAAATTGAAGCACCATTAATTGGCATCTATCATTAATTCAGAAATCCAAATATTTGTGTCAAAAATACTTTTACACAATTAAAGTAACCCTTTTTAACTAAACAAAACTGTTGTCAATTAAAATTTAAAATATATTATAAATCTTATAATAATGAATTGAAAAGCATGCCTTCCTTAAACCAAAGAAGAAGCATTTGCAACAAAAATGGCTAATTTCATACAAGCCATAATTGTTTCTCTTTCCTAGGCACTATTGTTATCTAGTAGTATAAATAAAAGTTATAATCTTTAACGTTAATGAGCATATAACTGGTATATGGTCTTGCATTTTTAAAAGACTGGATATAAATCTTATTTTAGGACATGTTTGTAGGATGTGCGAATCGCTGGTGCATGCCAATTACTGGGGATGTTACCCTAAATAAAAATATTTACACTTTCACAATTTTGAAAAGAACACTTCCATAGTTTTGCATGTGAGTTCTTTTGTATGTTCTTTTTCCATGCATCCATTATCTGCAATTTTCTATAATCTGTGTGGCTTAGTAGCAGTAAATATCAGGAATTTTGCCAATTTATCACTAAAAAACATTGTGAAAAAAAATGATCATGGTAAAAAATTGTAATTTCATGAAACAATCGTATTTTGCCAATATGTTATTGAAAAATGTTGTACATTTTTATAAATGATGTTAAAAAAAGTGAATTTTGGTGAACAATCAAGGAAAAATAATGCAAAATATGTCAAAAGATCATGGAATCACACAGTGATTTTGCTAATCCATCTCTGAAAAATATTGTGAACTTGTTTCTAGAAAAAATTGCAAATTTCACCAATCGATCACAGGAAAAATTGCAAATTTCACCAATCGATCACAGGAAAAAATGCCAATTTCATCAAAGCATCATGAAAATAAGATTGAAATGTTGCAGAAAAGAATGCAAATTTCTGCAATTCACCATGAAAAGAAAAATCACGAATTTTTTCAAACCATCTATAAAAAAAGTTTTAATTTTCGTGAAACGATTGCTGGAGAAAAAGGAAATTTTGGTAAAGAAAAAAGGAAAATATTTTAAATTTCATAAAAGTATGGAGGAAATACATAGGGAATGTTATCAAAAGTTTGTAGACCCATATGGTGAATTTTTGCCAATCTGTTGCTGATACAGGGTAACATCCCAATTGGCACTTTAAGAATTTGTCTTTAAACTTGCTTCAATTTTCATTACAAAGAAATAAAATATTTGCTTGGAAATATTTTTAAATCAAAGAATGCATATCTGTGCATCTATTTTGCCCACTAAAAGCAGAAAAATTTGAAAAAGTATTTTTTAAAAAATATATTTATAAAAAGTTGCTGAAATCACCAGTAATTGGCACCTAGAGCACCAATGTATGACACCTTGTGATCAAGTAATTTCCACAAGTTTATATTAAAAAGAAACTTTACATTTTGCATTGGGTTTAATCACTTTAAATGAATTTACGGTAGATGAATGTGCCATATTTCAGGTTTTTGAGAGTAAAAAATCAGCATATTAGTCTGAAATGTGAACACTTTAAAACAATACAATATACTTATATTAATACACAGTAATTGTCATGCTGTCCCCAGTAATTGTCATGTGAAGCTTTAACCACTTAACCGGCGAAGGGTATGGAGAAATAGTGCTTTTACCCCCGACTTATCTCGGGGCAGACGGTTAAGTGGTTAATGGATTCCATTTACTGATAATATTTCATATTTTCAAATGATAAACAAAATCAGTCTATAACTTCAAAAGTACTTCCAAAATAAGTGGTTTAATCTCAAATTTCTTGCAAATTTCTTGTAATTGGAATAGGTGCCAATTACTTGGAACTGGCAAAATTGAAGCACCATTAATTGGCATCTATCATTAATTCAGAAATCCAAATATTTGTGTCGAAAATACTTTTACACAATTAAAGTAACCCTTTTTAACTAAACAAAACTGTTGTCAATTAAAATTTATTATATATTATAAATCTTATAATAATGAATTGAAAAGCATGCCTTCCTTAAAAAAAAAGAAGAAGCATTTGGAACAAAAATGGCTAATTTCATACAAGTCATAATTGTTTCTCTTTCCTAGGCACTAATGTCATCTAGTAGCATAAATAAAAGTTATAATCTTTAACATTAATGAGCATATAACTGGTATATGATCTTGCATTTTTAAAAGACTGGATATAAATCTTATTTTAGGGCATGTTTGTAGGATGTGCCAATTACTGGTGCATGCCAATTACTGGGGATGTTACCCTATATTCCGAATTTCGAGAAATTGTGAATTTCGTCAATCAGTTGCGGGAAAAATGTGGATTTAGGCAATTGATTGTAAAAAAAAAAGTTAATTTTCGTAATATATCAAATTTTAATGCATATATTATTCTTTAAATATGCAATTTCTTTAATAAATGACCTTTTATGGAATAATATATTATTAGATTTCATATTTATATTATACTATACTGAATACAATATTAAAATGTTCTCCAGAAAAAAACAAAATAGAACAGATGTAGCATTCACTCAGAATCTGCCATCTTGTTTCTTTGACGGTCACTTATGACCACTTTATACTTAATTTTTGAACCATTCAGAAATTAAACACAAACAACAACAAATTTCTAAATTCAAAATCAGCACTTTGAACATTATTTGTAAAAAAAAAAAAAAAAAAGGGGGGGGGATGAGAAAGAATGCATAATTAGCAAAACGGTAAATAAATTTTAAAACAGTTTAAATAAAGCAAATATTCATTTTAAAAAGTATGTATTCCGAAATTACAATCAAAAATGTTTCTCAGATTATGCATGTAAAAAAATAAATAAATAAAATAAAATAAAATAAATGAATAAATCCAAATACAGAAATTTAAAATTGGCAAAAAAATGGCCGGCATCTCTGGGCGAATACTATATGATAGCCAACAAATTTATTCATAATCCACACAATACTTTGTAATCCACACTGTTCTATAATCTTCACAATCTTTGGTCCCAGCTTGTGCAGATTAAAGATCTTTGACTGCATTAAAGATTGGAAACGTCGTTTCTCATATGGGACCTTTTCAACTGGAATCGTTTGTAGAAAGGAAATTTTTCTTTAGAATCGCTCCTTATTTTGGAACGATTCTAAAGAAATGGGAAGGATTCCAATAAAAAGGATGAATCTGAGAAAAAAAGGTACTAATCCAAGAATAAAAGAAAGCTTCCCATACAGAGCTCGAAATATAACTCAAATCTACCAAAACCCAGGGTTCCATCAAATCTCTATTAGTTTATCACAGCTGTCTGTCAATACTGAATAAATTATTACTATATAAGTCCTTTATCAGATCAACCATGACTTTTGGGTCAGTTGTTTGGGGATTGATCTGTGAAACTCAGATGCAGAAAATTCAAATCTCTCAAAATGCAGATTTGTGTAGGATTTGTAAGGTGACAACAGTTGTTCGGAATGACTCAATGAATAACTCAAATCTACCAAAACCCAGGGTTCCATCAAATCTCTATTAGTTTATCACAGCTGTCTGTCAATACTGAATAAATTATTACTATATAAGTCCTTTATCAGATCAACCATGACTTTTGGGTCAGTTGTTTGGGGATTGATCTGTGAAACTCAGATGCAGAAAATTTAAATCTCTCAAAATGCAGATTTGTGTAGGATTTGTAAGGTGACAACAGTTGTTCGGAATGACGTCATACATGCTCATCTCAATATCAAGCTCATTGCTCAAGTTATCAAAAAACTTGCAATAAATTTTCATAGAGATTGCATATTTATACCCAATGATGCATTGGGATCCATCCAACCTTACAGTGTTAAAGAAACACAGGGAAAGAAAAGACAGCTAGTCATCCTTATTAGACATGTCAGATTTGCACCTCTCAAAAGAAGAAAGCATGAACCACCTTAAACGCACCATTGTGGACTTTCCAAAATTCATTTTCATTATGTTTTATTTGGCATCCTCCCACTAATTTAGCTAATGACGTCTTCCTGCCTCGCTTTTGGCACCGGGTAATATTTACTTTCCTAACTTGTTCCTAGTTACCTTGGGGATTAGAAAATAAATAATTGATTAACCCTTGATAAGCAAACTGGGTACAAAGTACCCGTGCCAAAATTTTATTTCATTATAATTCTCTGTCTATATTTAACAAAAGATTTTCCTCTCTGGCGATGTTTTGTTAACACCTTGAGAAGCGTATTCAGTAGCCGTTAGTGAAATTCAGTTGTTACAATGCAGTGAGCATGGAACGTTGTGGGTACTTTTAACCCAGTTTGCCAGCTAAGTTTAGCCAATCAAGTGTTTTTTCTCAGATCATATGAGAGTTTTTTTATTTACAGTAAGTAATAAATTATGATTTTATCACAAAATATTTATAAGCTTATGTAAATTTATGTATTTATATGCATGTATATGTCACATATATATGATTTATATAAAATATTTTTAGAGACATTTTAAAAGTTTTTTTACAGAATGCTAAATGTGGCTAATGTTAATACAGCCATTTTATATAATTTAAATCATATAGAGGAAAAAAAAGACGAGATTGACTTTCATGAAAGACATGTCATTTAATCTGATATAGCCTTTACTAATTAGGTGGTATTGGATTCCACAGCTATGAAGAAACATTACAACTCCAATAGCTTAACTTCTTAACTATGAAACACTTGCTGTTAATTATTTTGAAGTTATACCAATACCAAAAACAAGATGTTCATATTATCATTACTCATTAGTATTTAAAACAAAAATAATGTGTCTGCAGTGTGAAAAACATATGTGTAACAGACATTGATGCCTTATGTGCTTAGAGTTTTGCAACAAAAATTCTACTTAAAATATATTTTTTGTGTTTATTTGTATTTTCGTGCTTGAAAATAAAGATTACAATGAATAATAGATCTCTGATTTCAATAAAAACTCTTCCTGTACCTGCTTTTTAGTATACGGCACCAGGGCCTGATTATCAACGGGGCACTCTCCTACCAGTAAAAATAAAGAAAAATTTTTCTCTTATTCATGACAGTAATTTCGGCTGAAAAGGGCGTTTAAACATAGTAAAAATTTCTTTAAAATTTTTCTGGTGAGAGAGTGCCCCGTTGGTAATCAGGCCCTGTACGGCACTTGAATGCATTCAAGTAGTAAAATACAGTCAAAGATCTATAATCCGCACACCCATAATCCATTATTTTCTATAATTCACGTTATTTTACGAATGTAAACAATGAAATAAACAGTTAAAAAAATTACAAATTAGTGATCCAAAAACGTTTTTTTAGAAAAATTAAAAAAAAAATGAAAAAACAATGAGGAAACAGTGAATTATGGGTGTGCGGATTATAGATCTTTGACTGTAACTATACTTTTTGAAGCGGATCAAAAAACAGATTTCACCATCTTTTAAATTGCTTCGTAAGCTTTCCAAAACATTAATTTTTTTATATTTTAGTGCATTAGAATCAAGGAGACTGATGAACATAAACTGTATTCACAGTCCCAATAAAAACAAATACTCAGACATGATACTGATAACCTGTTAACAGGAACAAAATTTTTATTCCCCTTGAGGTTCATGTTAACGAGGTTCGACTGTATACAGTTTTATTACCATAGGAGCTAAATTTCACTTGTTTTATTATTATTTATAAGAAACAATTGTCACTTTACTTCAGAATTTATCATAAATAAGAAGAAAATTACTATTCGGAAATACTGGTAAAAGTTAACGTCTTATATGATGCGCGTATATCTCACGCTGATAGCTATAAGTCCCCTATGATTCAGAAACTATTTTAAAATAATTTGCAGAAATAATTTAATTCAGAATACATTTAAAATTAGATTTTCAGAGGGCAATATATCTTCAAAAGTTTTGTAGATGAAGAAGCTACAGAAACCTTAATCACTGAATAACAATTTAATAGCATTAAATAATTAAAACTTATTTAAGTTCATCGATAACTGTTACAAGAAAACTATTCAAATATTTTTTATTTTTAAAAATGTATCCCTTAAAATGGATTTTTAATCTTAAAAATAGCTAGTAAGAGGATACATTCGAATGGGTGCCAAGAAAACCTTCTAAGGGCGCAATCGTGGCGTCCGCGAGGGACGAAGAATCCTGAATAGAGAGACAATGTAAAACATGAACTTGGGGCTATGCACAGGGCCGTAGCTAAGGGGGTGCTATGGGTGACTCAGCTTCCCCTAAAACATTTTGAGACTCCCTGGTAAAGAGTCTTAAGTCACTAAATTAATTTCTATTCCAAAAATTCAAATGAAATTCTGTTTAAAAATCTAATTTAGTTTTGAGGACCTTTCACAGCTTTTGCAAATATACTAAATTGTAACTAAAATAAGTGTTTCAACACTTACTCATCCTATTTACACATATGAAGCTAACAAGCTGTTGAAGATTTCACTTGTTTTACACTCAAATTTTTCATTATTTTCTTAGTTTAAAATGAAACTATTACAACAGTTTAATGAGAAACATAGTAACTACAGTGTGAACACGTACTAATTTATCTTTCTGCATCACAGAGAGAAAGAGAGACAATATGAGCCCCTCCCCCCCTTTCCCATTATTCACATGGCACTGGCTATGCATATATAACGTTATCACTTTAGGGGGAAGGGGGGAATCTAGCATATGATATCGGAAGATATCTCTAGTGAGGGGTGGGGAATCTTGATATATATTTATAATTTTTGAATGATCCAACCAAAATTTTCTTTTTCTGCTTCCATTTTTTTAATCAAATTTTTTTCCTTTTACTTACAATTTGTTCGTTACATCAAAATAGTCTGCAATTTTTATATATATATATATATGTGTTAGTTTGTTAACTATTTTTATGAAAATACTCATTAATGAAAATTAAAATAATTAAATAACTATAAAATTATTTATTTTCAAAATATTGAATATCTCAATGTTTAGTATTCCTATTCCTCTGTCTTATGTGTATGCATATATATAATCTGCGTTTAAGGGTGTTCTCAACAGCTCCGCTCAACAAGCGCAAAAAACATTTACAAATTCAATTTTTAATGGAAAGATATAAAATTGGCATGACTGACTATGGAGGCGATTTCGAACCGAACTTAATTTTTCATTTTATGATAGTTAAATTACCTATCCAGTTCTAACCTATTTCGATCCCGTGATCACCCGTTTTTCTTCTGCTTTTCGACCGGTTTTTCTGCTTTCGTCGGGAAATGTGCTCAAAAACGTCAAATTTGAAGGCTTGTTATGAAAGATCTATTGTGTTTAAAAAAAAAACAGAAAATTGAGTGCAATTAGGCAGTTTCTGAATAACAACACCTGCTATTTTCATGCCTTTCTGAACAAAAATAAATTATTGTATGAGTCACAAAGTGGCCCTTTTTGATTTTAGAACATTCTTAAATGAAAATCCATCCAATCGAAGCTCGAGTTGATTTCCCACTGCCTTCAGTAGAGTATACCGGCGGTGCTATTCATGTTCCGGTCTGATTTTTCAAGCTCACCGCCAATTTGTATTTATTTTCTGACATTTAAGTATAAAACTTTCAATTTTGACAAAAAAAAAAAATCTTGATAAAATAAATAATGTAAATGCACACAACCTCTTATACATATTTTTTTATTTATTAACGCGAAATTATATTCAAATCACATATTTCTTAATTGGGAAATGATATCTTGAGATAATTTGCGCCGAGAGAAAAAATATGTTGGCGAATCCTTGAAATGACTTCAAAAAATTTTTTGAACAGTAAATGTTAATATTTTCATACCAGATATATTATCAGAACCTGATAAATACTATGAATGTATCAACAGTTTTTGTTGTTGTTGTTTGTTTGTTTGTTTTTTTACGTTTGAAACTTCAGAGAAATGGAAAACTCGAAAACTGATGCGAATCGCTGCCAAATAAAAAGGTTTTTTGAAATAGTAATTAAAAATACCATTGAAATCGTTTTTTCTTCTTTCTTTATTATTATTTATTTATTTGTAATTCTACCGGGATCTTACTATATCCCAATTTGAAAATGCAGAAAAAATCAAACGTTACGCTTTTGGTCAGTATGGGAAGGACTGCGCTTGGGGAAGTACACAAGCATGATCTCATTGAGGAATAAAAGATCGCCATTTTGCGATGATCATTAAGGGTTTTTAATTAATATTTCGGGTAAATAACAAAAATAAAATGAGTGTCAGGTGCACGGTGCATCTACCATCATCGATCCTTATCCAAATTTTGAGATCTATGTGCAGCAGGTTTTCTTAGCCATCGCCAATACATGCAAAGTAAAAACAAACATCTTTCTTTTAGATGCAATTTATTGTTATTGCATTAAATTATTTTATCCGGGATAATGAAATTTTACCGTAACGCAGGATTCTGATAGAGAGTGCTTTCATTTACACAGGTTTTGCTGTGTTACGAATTTTATTTACATAGCTGCCATCCATCTTTATTTTTCAAATAATTTAAGCATTTTGGAAACAGAAATTTATTTAATTTAATGAAATAAAGTACGAACTGTCAAGAAACAAGACATATTTTATTAAATAAATTTTCTGGTTCAAAAAACTCCAAAAGAATGGCAACTAACATTTATAAATATTTATAGTTTTTTTTGGAGGGGGGGATAAAGTTTTATTTTTACAGGCGATTGGATGGGGGGGGGATGTAGGGCGCCAAATGCAGTTCTGCATTCGGTATGCATCGGCACAGGCGCCGATTATTGCTGGCACGCCCCTGTCAATGCCTAAAGAGTATACCGTTTTGATGTGTGCTTGTCAGGACTTAAATTATGTGATAGATAAATATTTGGTTTTTTTTAAGCTTTTAATTTTGTACATAGAAATTTATATAACTATTTGAAATTACTTGCATCATTATGTTTATTTGTTTGCACTGTGTATTCTATTTCTATCATTTTCATTGTGTTACCCTTGTACTTGTCGCTTATTTTAATATTTCATTTGACAAAATCACACTACTGTGATTTAAAATAATTAAAATTAAAATTAAAATTACATATATTATTGTTCTGGAAAGCCCTTTTCCCCTCCCTGCCCTGGCAAGACCACCTATCGATAGCACATCGTCTGCTCATCACCATCGCAGTTGCCTGCGAGATGAACATTAAAATCTTTTTATCATCATTTCGTGATGAACTCTGCTTATATCATCTTTTGTTCGATGGAAGTTAACATGGGCATCACGTTCACGTAGGTATTCCAATACCAATCGCCTTTACGCCTTTGAGAGGAAGATTTAAAATAGGTTCTGTACCAAAGCTGGTTTCTGTTAATGGTTGTCTGATAACCAGTATTAAATATTAGATTAAAAAAAGGGGGGGCAGGAGGTACAGGTAATTATTGCTATTGCATCAGTTTAAATAATGGCATCATTTCGATGAATGAATCATTTTAAATGAATCGTAATTTAAAAAGTCACGATTCATTTTTACATTGGCGTCTTGTGTCTTGCCCTGTCAATAATATCAGGTAATTTTTCAAATATGAATTTATTTTCCTCACCCTCTTTATTAAATTACGTTATTGCTAAGATAGTTTCTTTTTGTTAATCTGCATCTAAAATTCTACAATAGGCATATTGATAATATGACTACATGAAATTTCATGTATCCCAACATTTATTCTGACCATGGTCATTTAAAGCATTATTAAAATGTTTTATTTACAGCAGATACTTTGATTTATTTATTTGTAATTAGTTAGGCGAATAATATTCATGTTTGAATTTCGAAATAGCAAGCTAGTTTGAATTTTTATTAACGGTTAAATTTAAAATATTGTTTTCCTGCAAAATTTGTAAATAAAATAGTTCAACAGTACAATACTCCTCCCACATCTGGCCAACAACAGGATAAGCTTATCGTTTACAGAAAATTTTATTATATACCTTACATATTTGAAAAAGTAAAAAAGATTGCACAAAAATATAACATAAAACTTGTCGCCATTCCAACTCCATATCTCATTGACATTGTTACAGATAAGATCGACAAAATTCCAATAGATCAAAAATCTGGTATTTATGAAATCCCCATCACTTTATCTAATAATGTTTAAAAAGTCTACATTGGCATGACTACGCGGCAACTTTTAATTAGAATTAAAGAGCATTGCAGAGATATTAAACAATATAAACAGAATACTGCTCTTTCTCACTTCTACTTGGCGAATAAGAGTTGCCGTATTAACTTTGATGAGGCCAAAATCATAGTTCCGTGCAATAACCCAGTTCAAGGTAAAATAAGAGAATCCATCAAAATCATTGCACGAGAAAATAAACCATGTAATGATAATTTATCCTACAATATAACAAAATATGGCATAACATCATAAAATCTTAAATTTTTTATTTCGTTGTAGTATTTTAATTTTTACTCACGTGTAAGTGGCAACATTTTTAAACTTTTAATTCATTTAGATTTTAATTTATTAGAAATATTATCTCTTGATCAAGATGCAAACTTAGTCCTTCCGTTATCATATTTTCCTGAAGACGCCCGCAGAAGATGGCGCGAAACATTGATAGTTTTATTTTATTTTAATTGTACAAATGTATATTAAAATTCTTGTTTTGTGCACCACTGAGCAATGTGTTGTATTTTAATAAATACATTCTTATTAGTTAAAACATTGTGTTGCTTGTAGACTGAATTTGGTTATATTCTATTCTACTAAAAGTAAATATTTTTAAAGTAATTTATGGCTTAATGAAGCTCTTATATCAATTTTATCAAAAATTACATAAAATATCAAAACAATTTACGAAACTAAGAATCCGATATTCTACTGTCTTCATCATATTAGATCCATTGCCAATAAATGCTGTGGATGCACTGATTTAAAAAACAAATATTTTATAGTTTTCCTGCATTTAGAAAAATGGTACTTGTTTATTCTCATGCTAGGAGTCTACACTGTATCATCAGTGTTACTACTTACAACATTGTATTTTCTTTTTAATGGCATATTTAATATAATACTTTTATTTATACAATAGACTCCCTCAAATCTGCAATGCTTGTGACCAGAGGTTGTGCAGATTTTCGAATTTTGCAGATTTCTAGCCATTGTTTTGTTTACATTCTTTTAAACAATAATTAAATGTAAATAATTATGCAATCAAAACTATGATTAAATTTAATATACACTGTAATAAAATATTCAAATAATTAAAAAACTAAAATAATAAAAATTTAGATTATTTTTTAAAATAATTAAAATATTAAAAGCAAAAATAAATTTAATTATAATAATTTATGATTAAATATTTATTATAAAGATCAAATTCATTTTTCCTATATTATTCAATGAAACTTGCCTCTTAAAGAGGCATTAATTCACATCAAAACCATAAATAAGTAAGTTTTATTTCATGTTTAGACAGACATAATAACTGAAAAATCTTGTTCAATAAATAAACATATTAGGTAAGAAGATTGTGATTACCAGTGATATCAGCAATATCTTATTTTTTTTTCATAAATAAATTTATCCTTCCTTCATGATAAAACATGAATTAAGTAACATTAAAAAAAATTACAAATAAAAATATAGTTGAAATTGATGTAAAACTATAAAAGTCAAATTTTGTCCCTATATTTGAACTGAATGTTTCATTGCTTACATCCATAAATTATGTGGGGATTTTTTAGAATTGTAGATTTGAGGGAGTCTGCTGTATTACTTTATAGAGTTAATTTAAGGATTTTTTACATGATAGTTAACATTTTATACTATGATTTTCCTTTACATATCCATTTTATTTAACTATGGACTATGTATTATGGTAGTTTTGTGAAAGAAACTTTCAATGAAAATGTCATTATTTTTATGCTGACCTAAATTTGAGGGGATTTTAATGCAGGATATTTAAGATGTATCTATTTTATTAATGTTTGTGAATCACTATAATAAATTTGTTGTTCCGAATCGCTTTCTGAACTTTCACATTAAATTTTACAATCTTGTTATTAAAAAAGCAGTTTTATACTGCTTCTAGACCAGTGTTGCCAGATTGGGGATTTTGTCCCCAATTTGGGGAATTTTGAACCTCCAGGGGAATTTTTTGGGGACAAATAATTCTTGGGGACATGTTTGGGGACTATGAACATTTTTGGGGAAAAACTTGGGGAATTGTTTTCCCAATTTCAATTTTTACTTTCAGACAATTTCCAATACTTTATCTGTCTCGAATTCGATTTTGATTTGGAAAACGAAAATAAAACAGAGAAATAATAGATATAAATCATTATTCTTTCTTGCCGTTTGCATGTACTACTGATTCATCACGATCTGTTTTGGACTATCCCCTACTTGAATTTTCAGATAAGTAAATGAGGCAGATTTTCTTGTCTTCGCGGTCGAACACACAAGCACAGATATATTTTTCATTTAGTAGTATAGATTTATACAACAAAAAGAAAAATAATTTTATAACTTTTATTTATTGTTGTTTAATGCTTATTAATTTGTGTTTCATGAAATACCAATAGCAGAGCTGCCAAGTCTCCGGCTTTTTGGATACCGGAATTTTAATACAGAAAATGCTGTGCTATTGAATTGGAGCATTCTACCAATTTAACAGAATAACATTTTCTCTGAGATAATACTGGTGCGCAAAAAGCCGGAGACTTGGCAATACTGCCAATAGAGATATTTGTAATTACAAGAACTCCAATTACATACTGCAACCACATTGCTACGTTTATAATTAACAGTTACGCAATGAATACAGCAGCTCTTCTAGTTCTTTTTATAAGAAACTTGAATGAAAACTCTGAGATCTTAAACGATTTAGACCTTTACATTACTAAATCTCCGATACGTTCATTTGATGTACTATTTAAAGATATTAAAATAAACTATATTTGTTTTATTATTGCCGAAATCACGATGATTAATACAGCATAGATGCTTTACATTAGATAGATGCTTCAGAGGAGATGACAAAAAAGGAAAATCATGTTTCATAGTTTAAGTCAGGTAAATGTAGTTAATGCCAACATCATCTTTGATTCATTCAAACTCCAACTAGAAATGGTCAAAACCTTGAAAAAGTTATTGTTATAAAAAGCGTAGATTGAGGTAATGTAATGATAGGCCAGCATCACCGAATTGCAACAATTTAAATAATAAGTGTAAATGAGCTTATGTCATTGTAAAATTTATTTCTTATTCTCGTAAATTACACTGTTAAAAATTTGACCCTTTTGCTGCATCGTCACTCCACACTTATATAGAAAACGATTAATTCGGCCTATTATGGAGCATTCTCATGGGTTATAAGCGAAATATTCTATAACAGCGGGGGAGTGACGATGCAGCAAAAGCGTCAAATTTTTTACAATGTAGCTGTGAATATACGTGCAAAATTCTGTTAAATTTAAATGCTTAACTCTTTTTTTTTCTTGTAAATGGGGAATTTTTTTTGAAAAAATGCTTGATTTGGGGAAAAAATTGACTTTAAATTGATTAAAAATTTTTTATAACGGAAAATTGAAAATTGAAAACTTGCCTTTTTGAGCACAAATTGCGTTGGGGACTTTTTCTAAAAAAAAGGCCTGATTTGGGGAAATTTTCAGAAATTTTGGGGAAAATGGCTTTCAACAATCTGGCAACACTGTTCTAGACGCACATTATTGGGAATTAAAACAGCCTATAGAGGCACTGCTTGCTGTGTTTCATATATTCATAAGGTCACTTTGATTTCCCTTTAACTAATGTTAAAATTCCTTTGAAATAATTTTAGTTCAGTGTTATATATAAATAATTCAAGTTTGGATATTTGGATAATATTTGCTTTGTCATGTATGAATGAATACAAATCTCACAGGAAATCTGAAATTTTGCTAAAGTATAATCGCTCTGAACAAATTTAAAGTCATTGTTGAATTCAGACACTTTTCTCCTGGGGGGACATTATTAAGTTTCAGGGGAGAAATCGTATTTTTTTACCATTGAAAACATACTTAAAATTTTCTGTGAGGATTCATTTCTTTGCTCTGAGGGGAAGCCCCCCCCCCCCCGGGCCACCCCCTGAAATCAACAGTGTGTAAAGTGCATGTAATGCGATGCGCTTGCACAGCACTATCCTGAAGGGAGGAGGAACACCTTTTCTCCACCAGATGGCATATCCCAGGTGCTTGAATTGGCAATTATTTTTTCAACATCATTATGTTAAGAGGCGATTTATCTCAAAATTTGCCAAAATGTGGATTTATTTTTTTTTTAATAATAAATAAAAGCTTGTTTAATTGTTAATATCTTGACCCCTAATTTTTATCCACATAGTAATTATATCACAAGATATTGTGATACATAAAAAGAGGACTAAAATGGGGTAAAATTAAAATCATCTGTGGGAGATGTATGAACAGTATTTAATATTTGAATGTTCATAGTTTTAAAAAATGTACATTGAACACTCGATGATCATCTAAAAATAAAACAAAAAAAAAATTTATTGGAAGAAATTAAAATCATTTTGCAATTACCTGCTAAAGAAATTAACAATAAAATTCAAAATAAAGCAGTATACAAGTCAAGAGTATCGGTAGAAGATATGAACGCAATGAAAAAATAAGTATAGAATTTTAAAACTAAAAACAAACTTTGTTTTGATGTTTTTTATCAATTACCTTTTCGATTGTAGTAAAACGCATATGAAATAGTTGAGCTTTTTAAATCTCCTGCAGTGGGGACACATCATTTGATTACATGAACATGTATACTCTTTAAGTGTAAATATTATAACACATTTTTCTTTTACAAATATCTAAGATAAATAATACATGTGCACTATTCTAATTTATTATGACTAGTTACCAGGGTTGGCAAGTTTCTGCCGGGGTGGTTAAAACCGGCATGGTAGAAACGCGACAAAACTGGTAGAAACTAAGAAATAATACTAACAAATTACTATTAAATCTCCTGCAATGGGTACTCATCATTCAATTTCGTGATCATGTGTATTCTTTAAGTGTAATATTATAGCACATTTGTCTTTTATAAATATCTAAGGTAAATAATACATGTGCATTATCCTAATTTGTTATGAATGGTTGCACCAAATTGAATGAAATGATTTTTAATTTATTATTTCATTGAAAAATGAATTCATTTCTGATGTTTATATCATTCCTATTATTTTTTTTTTCATTAAATTTAGGCTATTACAATAGTGTAGTGAGAAGAATTTTTTGAGAAAATGTTATTCTTTTATAGTAGGTTTTGAAATATGATGCTATTTTAACATGAAGTATTTCAGATCAGCCTGTCTCTTGTAATGCTTGAAAATCACTATAATTAATTAGGCAATATTCGAAATCTATTTTTCTACTTTTAAATTGAATTTTAAAATCTTGCTCTTAAACAGGTAGTTTTATGCTGCTTGTAGATGACGCATTATAACTGCGACACAAAAACAGTGAAACCTGTCTAAAGTGACCAACTTCATGACAATTTATGGTGTGTTCCTACAAATGGCGCATTAAAATATTGTGATCTCAAAAAATAAAATATAAATAAGAAAAAATGCGCTATATTAAGTAATGAACTGATTAACAACAATAATAACTGAATCACTAATTTAAAATCTACAACTTAGAAGATAATTTACAATTTAAAACTCAAGTTATTTCTTTTGAATACAGTTGAAACTCCGCAGTGATTGATTTAAATAACACATAACTATAAGGTACTCTAACACTCATTTTTATTTTTATTGTAATTGCATAATGATAAAGTTTCTATGACTAACAATAATAAACTTTTCAGTAAAAATCACTTTAGACAAATGCAAATATCATTACAATAAAGGACAAGGTGTTTACTTTATGTATTAAACAAATAGTAACTATAGGAGATAAATGCCTGTACTTTATTAATGGATCAAAATAAAACTGCAAACTAAGACTAAAAAAGACTAAACGTCTTCTAGTTTTTTTAAATTTTCTCCATGCGGAAAATGGATAATCACATTTTACAGGTTCAAATAACATTGATAATGACAGGCTAGTTGCATACTTTAGATAGGTGATCACATTACCAGACAATTCTCATATTATTTTATATGAGCACACGTAAAAAATTTCAAAAGCCGTCACTTTTGCCAGGTGGCCACTTTACCATGGTGGCCGCTTTAGGAGGTTTCACTGTATTTGAAATATTGTTGTTTTGGTATTTTTTACCTTAGATAGTGATGGGTTTTATTGGGTGATTTCTTTTTGAATAAAATATGCTATATATCTGTGATTTTTCCCTCTTGTCCCTGGGTTGGATTTTGGTCGGCAGAAACTGATTTCTGCTGTGGCAAACAATGGAATTGGCAGAAACTGACTATAGCTTGCAGAAATTCATTTCGGTACATAATCTGAGACATTTTTAGGAATAAGTACATTTTATGTAGGATAAATAATTAAATATAATATTGTGGGTGGTGTTTACTTAAAAATAATTACATTTGTATTACGGAAAAGAAATACTGTAATCAGTGTTCTCGCTGACATTTGACAATGTTAGTAAAATGGCTAATTAAAAATAAAAAACATTCGCTAAACGAAAATAGTATTAGCAAAATAGATTCGCCGTGTAGTACAAGATATATATATATGTATATTGTTATACTAACCTTTTTCAGTATGGTCTGAAATAACCAAGTTTTTGTAATTGCAAGAATGATTGTTATTAATCTAATTTCAAGTATTCACTACAAATATATTAAAAACATATATATATACACATGTATGATAAATGAAAAAGAAAAGAAAAAAAGCACAAATTGAGCACTAGCAATTTGGCGAATTTAATCGCTTGTTTACTCACCAAATGAAGAATTTAGTAGCAATTTGGCACAATGGCAAGCGACAGCGAGAACCCTGAATGTAATATAAATAAAATTTCTGTTTGAGTGTGATTGTATAATTTTATACATAATCCATTATTAAAATATTTTAAAATCCAATATTTATTTTAAATGAAACTCATTGCCAGCAGGTCTTGGAAGAATTTTTTCAAATATTCCATAAAAAAAAACAAGTTAAGAAACAGTCTGAGTTCATAAACTTTGGCAAAATTAGTCCAATGCTATAGAATGGTCCATGAATTAAATTATAATAGTATTAATATGAGTGGTAATTTTTTTATTCAATATTGTAATTATTGTATTTTCTTTAAAGAAATTTTCTGCATTATTTTTGTGCTTCTATTATTTACATATATATTTTCATAAGAATTATATTTATTTGTATACAGGGTGATTCAGCTCGTCGGTGACAAACTTTAAGGATCGATAGAGCACACCTAGACGAACATTTTTGAATAGGGAATGTAGGGTCCCTGACGCGATGGTAAGGCGCTAGGCGCTTTCGAAAATTTGGGTGCCGAAATTCGAAACGTCATAAAAACTAGGGAAATGGTTAGATTTTCTTGCTTGTTGCGTCGAAATGATTCTGTTTGTTTAGACTTTCTTCAGTACCAATTTGATAAGCGTATCTCTTAAAACATGGATAGGGGGCGCTGCAGACTTTGGAGAGCTAGACAACAACTTTAAGCCCGTTATTTTGATAATTTAACACATGCTCGCCAAAGTTTATACTCTAACTTAAAGTTTGAACCCAAAAGTAGAGCCCTGCAAAAAGCGTAAGAGCCGGAATAAAATGTCAAAGTACAGGGTGGTCGAAACTCGAAGGCTCCTAAGAGATAAACAAACAGATTTCTTGACTTATGGCATGCATTTTCATGATTCTGTTTGCTGGGGCTCTCTGAAACTCAGTTGAACGGTACAAAAAGAAACATCGATAGGGGGCGCTTTGGGCAAAAAACATAATTCGTTGACATTTCGGACGCTAACTGGAAACGGGGTGCTACGATCAGTTAGTAATAATGAAAACACATTTTCTACCTCTGCTCAACACTTCTGAATAAATTTAGACCAAAAACATCAATGATACTGGAAATTTATTTACAAAAAATAACACTACAGAAGATGCTCGAAATTTCGACCTTGGGCCATGATGCAGGCTTCGCACCTCCGTCGCATTGAGGAGTGTGTGTTTCCAACAATGCCAGGAGTATCTCTGATCTGCCCTGCAGCTGCCACAATGCGCGCCACAAGTTCTTCAGCACTGCTGACAGGTGTATGGTATACCTCGGCCTTCAGGTAACCCCAAAGGAAGAAATCCAAGCAGGTGAGGTCTGGTGATCGGGCAGGCCAGTGAACTGGACCCCCACGCCCGATCCACCGCTGGCCATACCTTGCGTTTAGATGGAGACGCACGTCGTTCGTGTAATGGGCCGGAGCTCCATCGTGCTGGAACCACATCTGGCGACGCGAACCTTCGGGTACGTGCGCCTCCTCCAGAAGCTGCGGCAGCACTTGATCCAGGAAAATCAGGTAATTTCCACCTGTCAGCCGTTCAGGTAACAAATAAGGGCCAATGAGGCAATCCCCCAGAATGCCGGCCCACACATTTACTGAGAAACGCTCCTGGGCTGCTCGGCTTCTGGTTTCATGTGGATTTTCATCACACCACACATGACTGTTGTGGGCGTTCCACATTCCCTCCCGGCTGAAGGTGGACTCGTCCGTAAACAAAATGCTGTTTACAAAACGGGGATCCCTGGATCTCATCGCCAAGTACCATCTTGAGAATTCCACTCGAGGGCCAAAATCCTGCTCTCTGAGCAACTGCACCCGCTGGATGTGGTAGGGGTGCAGATTCCGGGAACGTAAGATGCGCCACGCAGTTGCTTGCGAAATGCCAACATGTCTGGCGATATCTCTCGTGCTAAGACCTGGGTTGTCCTCAACCAGGTTAAGCACAGCCTCTTCGTTGTCGGGGGTGCTCACTGATCGCTCCCGTTCAGGCCTGCATCCGTCGAAAGATCCCGTTGTGGACAACCTCTGGTGTACTCGAGCGAAGAAGGCATGGCAGGGGATTTGCCTGTTGGGGTAACGCTCGGCGTACAACCGCTGAGCGGCTCGTCCATTACAACCAGCAGCGCCATACGCCAAATGCATGTCAGCCAATTCAGAGTTTGTGTACCGTTCCATCCTACTACCGATCTGCAGACAAGTAACCCGAAGCTTAAGTAGGTACCGCACGTTCAAAAGACGTGTCTGCGCATACAACTACGTCATCTCGCGTTGTCGTCTACGCATTACGTATCTTTTGCATATCGATATGGTACGATATCTTTTGCATAAATCAGCAAAAAGCACCTTATGTAAATTTTATTGCGCGCATTGTGCATGATTGAAACCAGCTATGTTTGATAAAAAAAAAAAAAACTGCAGTTTTAATAGCTTCTTATGATAAGTAAATTACTCTCTTGTTTTGTTTCTAACTGATCGTAGCGCCCCGTTTCCAGTTAGCGTCCGAAATGTCAACGAATTATGTTTTTTGCCCAAAGCGCCCCCTATCGATGTTTCTTTTTGTACCGTTCAACTGAGTTTCAAAGAGCCCCAGCAAACAGAATCATGAAAATGCATGCCATAAGTCAAGAAATCTGTTTGTTTATCTCTTAGGAGCCTTCGAGTTTCGACCACCCTGTACTTTGACATTTTATTCCGGCTCTTACGCTTTTTGCAGGGCTCTACTTTTGGGTTCAAACTTTAAGTTAGAGTATAAACTTTGGCGAGCATGTGTTAAATTATCAAAATAACGGGCTTAAAGTTGTTGTCTAGCTCTCCAAAGTCTGCAGCGCCCCCTATCCATGTTTTAAGAGATACGCTTATCAAATTGGTACTGAAGAAAGTCTAAACAAACAGAATCATTTCGACGCAACAAGCAAGAAAATCTAACCATTTCCCTAGTTTTTATGACGTTTCGAATTTCGGCACCCAAATTTTCGAAAGCGCCTAGCGCCTTACCATCGCGTCAGGGACCCTACATTCCCTATTCAAAAATGTTCGTCTAGGTGTGCTCTATCGATCCTTAAAGTTTGTCACCGACGAGCTGAATCACCCTGTATAATAGACAATCTGTAAGTTATTGGACTGTTTAATTTATTTTAAAATATTTCGTAAAGCTATTTTTTTAAATTTCATAGAATTGTTTGTATTTTCTTTTTAACATTCAAAATCCAATTGTAAACTACAGTATACTCCCTCAAACCTGCAACCCTAAAATCTGCAAATCTCTAAAATCTGCACATAGTTTACAGATGTAAACAATGAAGATTTCAGTTCAGATATAGGGGCAAAATTTGACTTTTTTAGCATTATATCAATTCCATATTATTTTAATTTATGATTTTTTTAGCTATACTAAATTCATGTTTTTTCACGAAGGGAAAATAAATTTCTGAAAATATTTAAGATATTGTTGATATCACTGATACTCACAATCTTTTTTACCAAATATATTTATATATAAAGCTTTTCTTGGTTATTAAGTCTGGCTAAATCTAAAATAAAATTTCCTCACTTTATGATTTTGATGTGAATTAGTAGTGTACTTTTATGAGACAAGTTACACTGAAAAACTTAGGAAAAATACATTTAATCTTTATAATATTTAATCATACATTATTGATAAATAACTTGACTTTCACATTTTAATATTTTAATCATATTAAAAATTATCTAAATTTTTATTATTTTAATTTATTACTTATTTTAATGTTTTATTGTACTGTTGTAAGCATAAATTATTTTTTCGATTGCATCATTAATTACGTTACAAATGACTGTTTAAAAATATAATCAAAGTAATGACCAGAAATGCGCAAAATTCTAAAATCTTCAAAACCTCTGGTCCCAAGCTGTGTGGATTTGAGGGAGTCTGCTGTATAATGTTAATAATTAAACTTGTGCAGCATCAGTTTACCATTATGATAATTTCTGTTTTTCAAGTGAAAGAAATTTAGCATTGTATAATAGACTAGGAGGCACCAGCACAGATAATCACAACAACTATATGAGATAACAACAACTGAAAATCTGTTATTTATTAAACCTTCTTAAGCATATTAAAAAGCATTTGGTCTGACAAGTCCTATCTTGATGGAAATCGCACCCATACCCAATATTTAAGTAGTTGATTAACAGGCCAGTCCTCCATGTTTTCATGCTTTTGGGTGCAGAATGGTAAATCTAATAATCAACTGCTGAAAATAAGTTTCTGATTGTATTCTACCAAGATATGATTTGACAGACCAATTGTGTTTTAATATGCAAATTTAGTTTTAACTAATTCTGGAATTGCAGCCGTGAACTCGATGTTGGTGATTGTCTGTGATGCCGCCTCCCAATCTATAAACAAAGTATACTTATATGTTTGATCATTTTGAAACGTTTTACTATGTTGAATAACGTTCGTAATCTTTAATTTTAATTTTTAATTTAGTTGTTTACCTATCAGATACATGTGTAAATTATAAATCATTGCAGATTAAAGCTCTTATTAAGATTGAATCTTAGTTTCTGCATTTTTTTTATAGTTTTCATTATGCTGGATTTAACCGATCACAATCATTCGCTTTAACTACCCTGGCAGAAACTATTCAACCCTGCGTCCGATGTTCTGCCATGGCTGTTAGACTCTCTGTAGACTGCATTATAACTAAATTTGATGCTTTCATTTCACACATTTCATTATCAAATTTGCATTGACCGACATTAGAATATATTACCAAGTGAGCTGTATTTTGAAATTGCATGAGAAAATGCATTTTGATTTACATATTATCAACTATGTAAGCCTTTAACACATTGAGCGCCACGTCATTTTCTGGTGACGGACACTGAACTTTCCATCTAAGCCAGCTATTTTTTAATGATATAATCCTCTAATAAATAAAAAATAAGTTAATGTTAAATTAGTTTTCAATAATTACATAAAACATATTTTTGTTAGTTTTATTTCATATTTTACACTTTCACAGTTACGGCATCAGACGAAAGTTCAGTGTCAGTCACCAATGACTGATGTGGCATTCAATGTGTTAAACAATGTAATAAATACTAAAAAATAATTAAATTATTATTATACAATGAAGCCTGAAAGAATAATGCAAATTCTTTTATGTTAGATTGAAAAAAATGAATAATTTTGGATGAATTACGAACAGAAACATTTGTACATTCGATTTTTCTTGCCGCAAAAAAGTTGATTTTTGCCTCACTTCTTAAGTCTATCATTGTTTTCACTGATAACATGAAATTATAGAATTTTATCCTTATTTTTTTTATTATAGCAAGTTTAATGTTTATGAAAAATTTGTTTTATTGTGGTAAGTATTTAGTTTACATATTGTAATTTTATATATAGTTTAATCACTATATATTTACGAAATGTACCTGATGAAGTTATATTTTTCTAAGCATCAGATAATTAGACTTCTATTGTAGTTTTTAATATTATCATGCAAATTTTATTTCAATTATGCACTAATTTTTTCATACAAAAGTTATTTTCTTATAAATAATTTTTTAATGAATCATAAAAGTCATTAATTTAATTATTTTTATTGCAGATGCTATAATGTTAGCCATACATCAAATCAACCAAAACTAGCTTTAAAGTCTGAAATATGCAGCAAAATACTTCTTTACAAAGCTTTTTTGGAAAAACAGCTTCTGTCTCACAACAAGGAAAATGTTTTGTTTGTGAGATATGCAACAAGAATTTCTCTCAAAAAGGTCATTTAAGAAGTCATCTGTTAATTCACACTGGAGAAAGACCTTTTGAATGTGAGATATGCAATAGAAAATTGTCTCAAAAGACTCAATTAAGCAGACATCTCTTAATTCATACTGGCGAGAAATCTTTTGTATGTGAGATATGCAACAAGAAATTCTCTCATAAGTGTAATTTAAACACACACCTCTTAATTCATACTGGTGACAAACCTTTTGTTTGTGAGATATGTAACAAGAAATTCTTACTCAAGGCTGATTTAGGAAAGCATCTGTTACTTCATACAGGTGAAAAACCTTTTGTCTGTGAGATATGCAACAAGAAATTCTCCCAAAATAGTAATTTAAGGACACATCTGTTAATTCACACTGGAGAAAAATCTTTTGTTTGTGAGACGTGCAACAAGAAATTCTCTCAGAAGTCTCATTTAATCAGACATCTGTTAATTCATACAGGTGAGAAACCTTTTGTGTGTGAAATCTGCAACAAGAAATTTTCTGAAAAGGATAATATAAGCAAGCATTTTTTAATACACACTGATGAGAAACCTTTTGTTTGTGAGATATGCAACAAGAAATTTTCTCAGAAATGTAATTTAAACAGACATCTTTTAACACACACTAGGGAGAAATGTTTTGTGTGAAATATATAACAGGATTTTCTTTTAAAAGATAGTTTTAAGGAAGAATCACTCATTCTATACAGTTGAGCCAATTTATGCAAGGTAAAAAAAATCACAAAATATTAATCTTATTGTTTTTGCTCCCATAATTTGTTAATTGTGATTAACTAATTTTTATACTTCTTCTATTTAGAAAAAATAATTAGCAAATTCTAGTATTAAAACAATATTTTATTTAAAATATTAGACACTAAAATGAAATGACGACTAACCAAATATTCTTCAATTTAAATTATTAAATTAGCAAGTAAAGATCTTCAAATTCATTTTTGGCAAACCATATTTTATATTTACATGGCTTTATCTTTATATTTTCTAAAAAACTTTGCAATTCTCTCTTTTTTTTGACACAATATAGATTTATAAACATTTAAATTTAGCCGTATAATTGAGAATATTTGAGTTCAGTGAACATTTCTGTTACATTTAGTTATTATATTTAAGTTTAAGAAATAAATGATTCATTTCAGTACGCCAAGTATATTGTGTAGTTTCTTGCAGTACTACTCTGTTATCCCGTCGACCAATTTCGCCAAATTATACAAATCACCAAACTAATAGTGAAATTATACATATTGACATAATTTTTGTTTTAACCAACGAAAAAACAAAAAAATAACAGAATTTTAATAAAAAGTCGAAATAAAAATCACTTAATGATATTTTGAACAGATGAATCGTATTTAATGTTATTGAATGTGTCATTCACGATCATCGATTATTGGCATTTAATCTTATAGTTTGGCGATAATTTTTTGGTCGACGGGATAACCTAGCAGTGCTTTTCTTTCTGTGTGT
>CAXHSM010000295.1:0-10000 GCA_964019185.1 Maratus speculifer
GGTAGAAATAGTGTTAAGAAAGCATATGCTTCTTGAAATAAACAGACACAACTTACCTGTTTGGTCCATTGCATAACTTTTTAAAAATTTATTATGTAGATACTCCATTGTTAAAAAAAAAAAAAAATTATGATCTTCTTTTGTTTTTTAACTTTGCATCGTTTTGATGTTACTTTATTAATCTTTCAAGTAACGACACATTTGATGATATTGCATCTTCTCACAGTGGAATGTCAAAAATGCATCTAAGATATTAGAAGCTTCACTACGCGTAATCCTGCACCACATGAACAATATTCGGTAATACGTTAGCACAACATTTTTATTAAAACGATGTTCTAAATTACTGCTGTAGCTTTTCGCTGCAAATGTTTCCACCATAACATTCACAGTTATTCGTAAATTCCTATGGATCCATACTTAAAAATACTTTGGTCCTATAATATTCAGACAACCAAGGTACACATTTTATGTCACTAATATATATAAAGTTGGTCAGATGTACACATTGAACATTTTTTTTTTTTCACTTTGCATTCCTCAGCGTTATTTTTCCTTTTTCGCAAACAAATGTTACTGCACTCTACAGAACCACAACTTGGCTTAAAGCTAGTATTTGTCAATAAAACTGAAAATTTAAAGACCTGCTAAAAGAGGAGAAACTTCTCAGTATGCCATTTAATCTAGAAAATATGATGAGAAGAGTTTTTGAAGTGCATGGGCATCATCCTTGTGCATGAGCATAGAGTCTTGATAGAGAGTTCTTAAATGGGATTCTAAGGGTGCTTTTTTTTTTATAAATTTTGGAAAATAACAGACTTCTAACACAATAAAGGGGACTGTAATGTACATTTAGAAATTAGAGACGAAAAATTGAGAGGATGCCGCTGTTTGTGAAAAGTGAAACGACGAGGGACGGATTATTTCTCAAGGTGGGCGTTATTTTTGAGACAAGGGTGGAGTTACATATTTTTTATGTAGGTAATAATAAAAAATGTACTATTCTAAAAAATTTAAAGTTTATAAGGCCAGAAAATGACATATAAATAGTTTTCGACAAAGCCTGTAATGAAAAACGAAGCTTTTTGGAAGGGAAAACGGTATCGTGTGATACCGTAAATATGGTATTTGAATATATGTTGATTTTAAATGCTGTAAATTTTGTTTTTATCGCTTCTCGGCCTTTTGGCTAAGATCAAAGTGTAGTATCTGTTCTTATCAGCTTAATATCTGATACGGGAAGCATTGCTTCCCTTCGATATTAAACTAATTTTTGAACAGAGGCTCGCGGTCCGGAATTTATTCCGCCCGAGCCACGGGTCGACCCGATATCGCACTGCCTTCGGGATTTTTCGGCCCACAAAATAATAAAAAGTAGATCACATACACAAAACTATCCTTTAAAACAAAAATTAAGTTAATAAAAAATTAATAAAAACTGTAATTATCGCAAAAAAACATCACCGCTATCATACCGTACACAGAGCGGCATCCTGAGAAATATGTTTCTCGGTAGAGGGTCTTTGGTTTAAAAATGACATCTTGTATCCAATATTCCGTTTACTAATATTGAAGCAAGGTTTTACTATAACAGACAAACTGTTTGTAAAATTTAGTAAAACACATCAAATTAAAAAACTATAAAAGCTGTTGTTCGCTTCATATGCAACAATCTCATGTAAACAGTATTTTATTTATCACTAAAAAACGTACCTGATAAAAACAAGTTGAATATGAAAAATTGTGATTATCACTGAAAAGCATTCCTGATAAAAATATTTTAATTATCACTAAAAAAGATCCATGGCAGAAAAACAAATTGCATTGTAAGCATTGTAATTATCACTAAAAAACATGCCCGCTATCTTACCGTACACAGAGCGGCATCTTCAGAAATACTTTTTCTGGTAGAGGGTCTTTATATAGTTTTACTTTTAAGTTTTACTTCGTAATGAAAAGTCCATTTACAAGTACTTAGGCATAATTGGACAATCTGGTTAATTGGCAATCTACTGCATATGTATCTTGATCAATCTGTTTAAAACAGATTGGATTTAAAGTATTGTAATTATCACTAAAAAACATACCTACTTGCTCAACTACACAAGAAAAAATTGAAGAATTTTTATTAAAGTAGTGGGTCTTTGAGCGATTATCAGTGGACAGATAAATACTTGATTACAGATGGATCTTGCCTCTTGGTGATAAGAAAACTGCATTTATTTTCAATAATTCCAAATTCTCATGCAAGCAGCAAGATTTTATATTAAAAAAAAAGCAAAGGTAGCCACGCCCTCTTACTGAACACAGGAAGATAGGATTGTCAAACACCAAAGTTTAAACAATTTCTTCATACTGTTTCTATATTAATAATGTTGATATTTTTAAATATAGTGCATCTAAACATTAATGCACAATTTAATTTGCAATATTTCAACTGAAAACTTATATGTTGTAACGTACAAAGTGTAAACAAGAAGTAACATTTCATTGAAGAATCTTGCATAACATATTTTGCAATTCCACTCAGATTCAAACAGCGGAAATAAATAACAAACTTTGTCAAATCGTAAAACAGTTACAGAAGGGAAAAATTCAACGGAAATATATTCTCCAGTAAACAAAGCTCACTGCTTATTATAAAATAATAAATATAAAAACCGTTGAAAGAAAACGAAACTTTTAATTCCGCTCGGAAAATCCATTTAAGCACCAATATTTTATAAACACTGTTATTAAATTTATATTTTTCTTTAATTACTTTTTTAAAAAATCAAATTTTATTATTCAGTTAATAAACGGGCCGAAAAGAATATCCGGCATTGTAAATAGAATTAAATCGAAATTGTTGGTTCTTCCAATTCACTGACTTTCCTAAAAAATATTAGTGAAATAATAATAATAATATCCACGGAGTTCGTATAATCTATATTTTTCATTAAAATAAACTTTTAAAACTTAAACGAAAAGAAACAATAATTAAAATTTAAAATATTACGATATAAACATTCACATTTCAAAAAGTTACGGTAACCCTGTAAAATGCTTCGCCAAACTCATGCCAAAGAGAACCATTGGGTTACTGAACCCACGTGACTAAATTCTAATATCTAAGACAAGGCTAACTTATCATAATATCAAGGCTTGTCATTCGCTAAGTTTCCTTTGACTGCAGTACAGGGGGCGCTGAACTACATGATTTTCCCGTTGGTAGCGCCATCTAATGTTAGAAACTGAAATGTTTTCCATTATTTCCTACGGGATTATTAGCAGTAGTATGCACCAGGTGGCGTTACATACGAGACAAAGTCATATAATAAGTTGGCAATTATAGGGACAATTTCAACAATGGATTTTCTCCTGAATGCGAGGCCTTGATATTATGATAAGGGGGCCTTGATCTAAGAATTAAAACCGCGCCAAACCTTTGCCAATAGGGTTGCTGGAGTTAAATGTGACGAATGCGGTTACAGTGACGCTAGTATTCCAGGGGAAAACATATATAGATAATATAATTTTTTTAAAAAGCTATAATTTCATTTCGGAATTAATAAAATAAACATTAATACAATATATAGAGAGATAACAACACTGTGACGTTTTAGTAGGCCAAACATACATTTTCAGCTGGCAAGGAACTCAGTGAATCTCGTAAAACAGATAACTAAACAAAATTAAATACTTACTTAAATAAATAAATCTCAAATATAAAATATTTCGAATTTTCGGAAATTATTTCATACATTATTTTTCTGTTAAGTCAGTCAGCAATATTCGACTTCTATTTCAAGAAAATTTATATTACTCATCGAACTAGTGAGTGGCAACAATTTTTTAAAAACAGCGGACGGAGGAACGAGCAGAGTGTTGCGTTTCGATAAAAAGAAAGTAATTTTTTCTTTAAATAATAATGAAAAAGAGTTACAAAAAAATTCCGCATTATAGGAAATTCCAAGTTCTGCTGCTTAAAAAATAATATTATTGAACGCAGCACCAGGGATTCAAGAACGGAACTAATACTTTCGTTATTGGAATTCAACGACTCGATGATTTTTATTTCGAATAATTTTATTTACTTGGATAAGATATTATAAATACGAAGATTAATTGCAACCTACACCAACCTGATTAAGAAATTGTACAAGTAGTGTACAAGAGTGCATTTTTTAAAACAAAATAATGTGTTGATGAAGTTCAGGATTCAGTGTTAAATTCAGGGGGTGGCCTGGAGCAATGAAATGCCTCCCCCCCCCCCAGGAAAATTAGGCATTTTGTGTTTACAACAGTGAAAAAATGGATCCCCTCCCCCTCCCCATCCCGGAGCTAATAAAGTCCCTCCTGTAGAAAAATGGTGTCTGAATGGAACACTGCTTCAGATTATTATTATTTTTGCAATAGTTATTCATCTTCGGAAATTTTACACCCATATCTGTAAGAAATCATTGCAAAAAAATGCTCTGGAAAAAACTAAATATCAATATGCTACAGCGTATGCTACTTGCGCTACAGTTTCAGCAGTTTCTTGTTCTCCTCAATCGATAGAAGGTTATTTTATTCTTAAGAATATATTAAATTTGTTTTCTCTGCTTGCAATCTGATGATTCACATTAAAAAGTTAGGATTTATTACAAAGTAAATTGAAGTTTATGCTACGAAAATGCAAATTTCACTCCAAATGCATGTGAGTATATGATTTTTTTTATACAAAAAATTCTATAAAATAAAATATATATTTTTGGTAAAAGAAGAGATTGGTGCTTTTTTTTCTGTTTATTTTATAGTTAAATTTGGAGTTTCTGTACTACTTGGCTATCTAGTCGACCAAACTATAAGATTACATGTCAATAATGGGTGTTTGTAAATGTCACATTCACTTGACAGCAGGGTTGGCGAGTTTTTGCCAAAGGTGGAAAAAACCGCGGAAAAAACCTGGTAAAAACCGTCCCGGAAAAAATAGGTTTTTGCCAAAAAGGTGGCAAAAATAGACTGTCCATTTAATTTTTTCCCCAGAAAGAGAAAAAATATTTCACGAAAGAAAAAATAAACTGCATACTTAATTGAAGAATCAATATTATTCTAAATTTATTTTAACTTTTAAGTTAAATAAGAATAATTATGCACTTTATGAAAGAATACTAACTTTTATAACAAGATTATAAATGAAAAAAAAATACCAATTTTATATAAATAAATGGAAACTTCATTTATCCATGTTTATACAATTATTAATAATTCATATAATAGAACTGTTGAGACTGAGTAAAGCACTTATGTTTATAGTTTATATATGTTAGAAATTCAAAGAAACAGTTATAGTAACCTAAATTTAATTTAATATAAAATTATATTTAAAGCAGAAAACTATTAAATTTCGAATTTTTCAGCAATATCTTCCTCACAACCTAAATTTTGCTGTTTTAGTATGGCATAGGAGTAAACAAGTTTTGAAAGAGCATCTGTTGATAGCTTATTTTGAATTTTAGTTTGCACAAATGAAAAATTTGAAAGCAATCTTTCAATAGCAGCACTACTTGTTGGCATATTTGAAGGTGTGCTACTAATGAACAGAAGTTTTTTGAAATTGCACAAGCTTATTCAATACTTCTCTACTAATTACATGCACTGACACTATTAATCACTTCTGCAAAATATGAGCTAGGAAAGGGTTTTTCTTTGAGCTTAAAATTAATAATATAAGATATAAAATCAGGATTGATTTTAGATAACCATGCTTTACAGCTTTCTTTTTGTTCATAATTTAGAAGTTCATCTCTGTACTTTCGATGTAACAAATTTGCTACAAGATGACATGGCAAAATTGCTTGTTCAAATATCTTTTTTAGTTTTGAAAAATGTGGTTTTAACTCTTCATTTTTCAAAAAATTTAGCCATACATGACAAGCATCTGCTATGGTGGGAGAAGGGGGAATATAATGCAAAAAGATATAGAGACAACAGGCTACTTACTGAAAGTAAATCTAAATAATTTAACATTTTGTTCTTTTCTTGGAGAGTAAAAGTGACAGAAAAAAAATCTAGTTTCCTAATAAGCCATAACAGTTTTTTCAATGCATAATTTTCAATTTAATTTACTTATTTTATCTTTAACAAACTAGTTTTATCAGATAAATAGCTATAAAATAGTACCAAAGACTTAAATATTTACATTCCTTAAGTCTCATGACATAAAACAAAAATAACAAAATTGTATAAAATCTTTTGATAATTAAAAAAATATATACATATTAATGACTGATAAAATATTTTACTTACAGGGGTCTGTCTAGACTTTTCTCACAGGGTGCTTTTGTTAAATTAAGAAGTTTTTCTTGTCTTTGTGAAAATTCTAGACATACTTTTGTGAATTTTAAATTATTAGTGTTTTCAGGTTCTAACCTTCACATATAAAGAAACCAAGTAATATATTTTTTGGTGAGTTCAATTGTTTATTAACAGGGCAGATTTTATTTTTAAATGATTAAATTTGTGAAAAGTTCAATTTGAAGGTGAAACGTCTATTTCAGGGACAAATAATTTTATGAAGGGTCCTGTTTGAGGTTAAAGAATTTTGTAAAGGATCCTATTTTAAAATAAATTATTTTATGAAGGGTCCTTTAAAGGACCTAAAATTTTCTTAAACATATCCCTGACTTAAGAAAAATAAATTAGGTATGTAATTTTTTATTTTGTTCTTAAATTCTTAAGTAAGAGTGAATCCTACCTATTTTTTAAAGATTTAAATTATTTAATATTAATTAATTAGCAAATTAAATTAAAATATTAAATAGTACACTGTTAAATTTAATTGTTTATACCATTATTATCCTTATTAGCATGCAGATTTTATTACACATTAAAGACAAATAGGTTTTTTCCATTTTTGCCGGTTTTTTCCATTTTTCCCCTGGTTTTTTCCAGTTTTTTCCACTGTCCTGGCAAAAATACCTTTTTGCCGGCAAAAATGCCAACCCTGCTTGACAGTAACTACGATACACTTATTTGAACTGTCATCAAGTTATTTTTAATTAAACTTTTTATTTCTATTCGTGAAAATGTATTACAAATTTACTTGTTCTTCTGTTATTTAACATAAAAATTATGTCCATTTATATAATTTGGCAAACAGATTGGCGATTTGTATAATTTAGCAAAATTGGTCAACAGGTTAACTAAGTAGTACCAGAGTTTCCAACTTGTTGAATGCAAAATACCACTATTTTCATAAAAGATTATTTAATAAAGAAGATTAATTCAAAAATAGTTGTGTTCAAAAAATTAAAATACAGAGAATGAAATCATATAAATTTAGCCATCTTTTGCAGGCTGTTGTGCAGGTCAGATAAATTTGGTTAACTTGACTAATATTTTTCAATTATTTTAAATTTTCTGCATTTGAATCGATATAAAATCCACAGTTTGAAATAGCTGTTTTTTCAGACACAGTTACCAGATTTTTAAAAACAAAAATATTTAAAATATATTTAAATTGAAATAAAAAGAAATTGTGAAAGAAAGCATTGAATTGGAAAAAAACTATTTCTTAAAGGATTGTTATAAAAAATATGAGTAAGTGCTGTGCAGTCTCTGATATCCCACTTTTTCACCTCTGCTGATTTAAGGCTATTCTCAATTGCTCTGCTCAACAATTGAAAAAAAAAAAAATGTTTTGACACTTTTACAAACTTTTTTTTTTATCAGAAAAAATATAAAATCGCAAAGTCTGAGAACATAAATGATTTGGAATCTTTCATTTTTCAATTTTTAGATTATATGAGAGCACCTTTTCCACCCCTGTTTGATCTTTTTTCACTGTTGTTTTTGTCTTGCAGAAAAGTCGGTTCAAAACGCCCACTTTGACACTATTTCCTAAAAAATCTATTATGCTTGCAAAAAAATATCAGTGCAATTACACAGTTTTTGAACAGCAACACTTGCTAATTTCATGCATTTATGAGCAAAAATAAATGAAACTTATGTGCCCTTTTCGATTTGAGAACAGCCTTAAATGAGAAATCTCAAAAACAGCCTACACACAAGTTTAATATAACTTAATGAGAGTTTTCAAGTGAAAAGAGTCCCCGTACCTTGATTACTTGATAAACATTTTTAGATAATGCATCTGTGAAAAGCATCTTTAAAGTTTAATCATATATGCATTTATAGCTTTGTAATTTGCACTCACATCTCAAGTCATTCATGACTGATGATTATACACAGTGAAATCATTCTTAGCATTAAGAAAGAATGTCCCATTTCAGACAATATAGCTAAAACACATGAGTAATGTTGTAATTTTTAACAATTGAGAGTTTAAAAACACTAAATTTTGTTCATGATTTCAACAATGAAAATTTGTACATTATGCCTTCTTTAATCACTCGTTTGTGAATAAACAATTAAAAAAGTTAACAATAAGACATTTACATTATTTATTTTCTTCAATGCTTTAAATCAATCAAGAATATATATATATATTTTTATTAACAACAATGAGAATAACTACATAGACTTGTTTGTTGCAGTTATAAAACTGTAAGACAGAAATAATTTTACATTGTTTAATTTTTACATTGTTTAATTTTTCGAACTCTTTTAACAATCAAGGATTTTCCTAAGAATACATTTTTGCACGATTTCAACAATGGATTCAACAATTAATTTTTAAATTATTGAATTTTTCAAATTCTTTTAACAATTAAGGATTTTTCTAAGAATACATTTTTGCACGATTTCAACAATGGATTCAACAATTAATTTTTACATTATTGAATTTTTCGAACTCTTTTAACAATTAAGGATTTTTCTAAGAATACATTTTTGTACGATTTCAACAATGGGTTCAACAATTCGAATATTATTCCTTCTTTCATAATACATTTGATAATAAGTAATTATAACAATTGGGGATTTTTATAACAATAAATGGTTATGACAATGGCTGTGATTTAGAAATTGGACCATTATCAATACTGCTCAGTCAAAGTTTAGTGTAAATTTAAAAGTAAACACATCTATTTAAAAAGAATTTTTATTAACAAAAAGCTAAGTTACATAAATACACAAACAGCATATTCAGCAGTTGTTGATGATGAGCATGTGAAAAGCGTCTTCAAAGGTTAGTCATATGAATTTTTCTCTTCATAATTTGAACTTACATCTTCAGTCACTCATGATTGATAATTTTAAACACTGCAATTCCTAACAATAAAGAAAGTGCAGTATTTCAGTTTATACAGTTGAAACCAGTGATTAATGTTAAAATTGTAGTAATGATACAGAAGTATTCACATCTGACATAAGTATTTAAGACCCATTCACTGATGATAATCCTGTGGAAGAAATTTATAAAGATTGTTTCAGTTGCATTTCAATATTTTTTTTTTTTTGGGGGGGGGGGGGGCATTGGATGATCTGAATGCAGACCTTTTTTTACTTTTTCAATTTTGATTGGAGATATTTTTTATTAGAGGGTGCTTTCCGAAAATGAAAGCGTCTCAAAAAATGTATATGTAAACAAATCTATGTTAGTTATTCAATAAAAGACAAAATAAATAAAATAAAAATATTGAAGTGCAACCGAGATATCTTTATAAATTGTGAAATAGTGGTGTCATGCAAGGGGGAGGGGCACTTGCCCGGCTGCAAAAAATTGTATACTGCCAATATCATTTTTTGGCCTGTCACAAGTTTTGGGAGAGGGGGGGGGGGGGGTCTTTTTGCACGCTTATTTCTGATAGAGTTCAATGCAAACTTTGATTAAAATATTTACTTATGGAGAGTTTTGAAAACATAGGCACAGCTGTCATATACACACCACATAGAAACTATTTTTTTTCAGAATCCAGTTTGGAAAAAATTTCGTTCTCAATCAATTTATATTTAGTTACATATATATATATATATATATATATATATATATTTAAATTATTTTCTATTATTTTAAAAAGGAAATAATAATACACTACAAAAGTTTAATTAACTATAAAACAAAACAATTTAT
>CAXHSM010000295.1:15000-25000 GCA_964019185.1 Maratus speculifer
ATAGTTTATGTTTATTTTGGTTAATTAATTTATGAAGTTGAAATATAGTTTGTATATTTGGAAAGATATTAGAGATGGCAAGTATTGAGGATTTGCTGTCAGAGAAGATTTGAAATTTATTATAATTTGTGTTAATAGCCCATTCTATTGATTTGACTATGGCCTGCAGCTCCGCTTGAAAAACTGTATTACCCTCCTGCAGTCTTATAGTTTTTTCAAGGATCTTTTCGTCAATGTGGTAGGCCACTATGGCTAGTGTTGTAATTGAGTCGACTTGTGAACCATCAGTGTATATTTTTATTATTTCGGGTTTTTGTATTTCTTTTTCTGTTATTATTAAATTGTTTATGTGTTGTTCTGGATTAGTCTGGTATTTGTGTATCTTTTCCTCCAACATGTTGTGTTCGATTCCACCTTTTTTTAGTTTAGTCAATTGTTGATTAGTTAGTATGTCTGTTTTGTTTAATATTTTATATTTTAGGTTTTTGTGTTCTAAAGTTATGAGAATCGGTGGGATACCCAGGAGCACCTGTAGAGCATGTGTTGATACATTTTTATAGCATTTGGTGATGGAGGTAAGACACAGGCGCTGGATACTTTGGAGGCTCCTTTTATCGATGACCCGTAGGTCCTCGAACCAGACCTCCGATCCATAGTCTATAATCTTTTCCATCACCGTTATGTACCAACTTCTCAGGTACTCCCTATTTACACCCCATGTTGCAGAGAAGACCCTTTTAATTGTTGATGTTAGTGATATGAGTTTACTTTTTATTAGTTGTAGATGCAGATCCCAATTCAAATTTTCTTGAAAAATGACACCCAGTATCTTAAGGAACTTAGCTTTCTTTATGTTTTGAGAGTTTAGTTTAAAGTATGGTGGACGACTCTCCAAGAGGTTTTTACCTGTAAGCATAAATTGTGTTTTGTCCCTCGACACTTGGAGCCTCAGGTTTTTACATATTGTGTAAAAAAGATGTATTTTTTGGTTGGCTTCTGTTTCTAGTTTTACTCTGGAGTTTGCTTTTATTATTAAATTAAAGTCATCACAGAATGCATATAAGTTAGTGTATTGTTGGTAAAATTGTATTAATATTATATTTGCTATTAGGAGCCACAGGAGTGGGCCTAGGCATGACCCCTGCGGGCAACCTTGAAAAGTTTGTTTTTTATTTGTATTTGTAAGGTAATCTGTGATGACAAATCTGTCTGTTAAAAAGCTTAGTAGAATTAGTTTGAGGTAGTTAGGTATTGGAAGATTTTTAATTACTGTAGCTAATGTTTGCCAGTTTATGTTATCGAAGGCTCCAATTATGTCGAAGGAAATTAAAGCGCAGTATGTATTTGTTTTTAAATATTTTTTGATTTTGTTTTTAATTTTAAGTAAAAGTTGTGTGGTATTTTTACCTTCGCGGAAGCCAAATTGTGATTTATGTAAATATTTTTCTTTTTCTAGGTGGTGTACTAATCTATGTTTAAGTAACCTCTCGTATATTTTTCCCAGCATCGGGAGGAGACAAATGGGCCTGTAAGATTCAGGTAATCTTTTGTTTTTGTTTTGTTTTGCAAAGAAGATAACTTGCGCTATTTTCCAATTTTTTGGAAAGTAATTTAACATTAAGCATTTATTTAATAGATCTCTAAGTAAGTTTTTAAAATTTTTATTTAAATTTTTAAGTAGAAAAGCGTCAAGTTTATCATAGCCAGGGGCTTTTAAGTTATTTTGTTCTCGTAAGGCTGATTTTATTTCATTATATGAAAAAAGTGGAGGAGGAGGTAATTGTGGGAGCTCCTCCATTGCTGGGTCCAATAACGGAGGATCTTGTGCGTTATTATCTGGGAAATGATGTTTAATTAATGTTTCAAAAATATCTGTTTTAGTGTCATATGGTAGGGAATTTTGTAATGTTGTGTGAATGAAGTGTTGATTAGTGAGATTTTTCCCAGTTGCTATTTTGAAGGTTTGTCCAAATTTTTCGGAGGTTTTGGTACAAAAGGTCTGCCAAGATGTTATTTTTTCTTGTTTTATATGTCTCTTATAAAGAGCTCTCTCCCTTTTGACCGCAACCTTCCATTTGGGGTCACCTGATTTTTTATATCGTTTATAAAGTGCTGTGATTTTGTTTCTGTGTATCCTTAGAGAGTCATTCCACCAGTTAAATTCCGGATAGAGCTTTTGTTTTTTAATTTTGAGTGTTTTTTGACTGATTTCATTTAAAATTTTGTTAAAGTTATCTAACCATTTGTCTAAGTCTATTCTTGTGTGTGTGTTTTCTAGTGTGCTCTGAAGTGTATCTACATGTTTATTAAGATGAGTGTTAAATCGTTTAAAATTTGTGTATTTTGTTTTAAATCTATTGAGTGTTAGTAAATGTGGTTTTAGTGTTATTGAAAAGCGTATATACCTGTGGTCGGATTCAGAGAGGGTTTCATCGTCGACATACCAGGATGAGATTGTGTCCGCTAGATCTTGAGTGCAGAGGGTGACGTCTGGGGTACCCGAGCAGGGTCTGTCTATTTCTCCAACAAAGGTGGATGGGGCTTCTGTATCATTAATTAGAGTCAAGTTGTTTGTTAATATTATGTAATCTAATAAGTGTCCGCGTTCGTCTTCTTTGATGTAGCCAAGGAGTGCCAGCCTCGCATTCAGGTCGGCACCCACTATTATTCTTTTAAGCGGTGTGAAATGGTCCATCCACGCCATGTCAGTCAAAAGATTTCCTTTGGGTTTGGAGTAAATGGAACCCACTGTAATATGTCCCGATGTGGTTGTAATGTTGACAAATACGGAGTTGTTATCGCTGTATGAATGTATTACTTGTATGTCTCCCCTTGTCACCAACACTGCCGCAGTCAGATCCTTTGACACAAATACTTGCCATCTAGAGGAAGGCACAGCAAAAACTTTTCCGTCCTGGTGATAGAAGTCCTGTAGTAGTAGGACCTCTATTTTGTGTTGGTTTGCAAAGCCCATCAGCGTTTCGGTTGCTGCTCTAGAATTTTGTAAGTTAATTTGAAGGAAGTTTAATGAGTCTACTATTGTTTTTGGTGGATTATATGCCGGTATTATTGTTGATTGTTCTTTTGGTTGTTGGTTATTTTTATTGTTTAAAGTCTCGAAAATGGTCTATTGTCATTTGTGAAGTTGTTTCTTTGTTGGATAAGATATTGATAAACCGGGCATTCACTTGAAAACGCTGGATGGGCATTGTCATAATCAGAGTTGAGGCAATTACTGCATCTATGTCTTCTTTTATCATCCTTTACTGGACAAGTGGAGGATTTGTGGAGTTTTGCACAGAATTGGCAAACCTCCCTTCTTCTACAGTTTGTACCCGTATGTCCATATTTTTGACAATTGTTACAACGTATAATAGGCTTGAAGGGTAATATTTTACATGAGTTGAATCCCAACAGGAGTCTACCCTTGTTTAATAGGTATTGGGCTATTTTGTAGTTGAGGTCTAGTATGATTTGGTATGTGTGAGCTTTGTCTCTTTTCAATGTTTTAACTATTTCTATTTCATTATTTAATTGTGTAGTTTCCTTTATTTTTTCAATTATTTCATCTGAGTCTATTATTACAGGGACTCCTAGTATGATAATTCTTTTCCTATTTTCGGATTTATAGGTTATTTCAGCTAATTCTTTGAGGGAGTCCAGACCATCTAGTATGCTTAGTAATTTGTCAATTTCATCATCTGTATCGGATTTTAATAGTAAGACATCCTTATCTCTTGTATTTGCGCATATTAATTTTGGTAAATTTGGCATATCTTTGGTTTCTTTGTGCAAGAAATTCTTCAGATAGGCCATTGAGATCTTGGTGTTTTTTCTTCTTTTAATAAGTATGGCCGATTCTGAGATTGTTGATAGGTTCTTAGTATGATCTATTACGATTTCTGAGTATTGTGGTTTAATTTGTAATGTATCTGTTGTCATATTACTGTTTTGTTGGGTTTCTGATCTGTTTAGTAGGATCTGATTCTGGTTCAGCAGTTTATTAATCAATATTGCACTTTCTTGTAGTTTGTCGGATAGATGGTCTAGTTTAGTGTTTAAATTTTCTTCGGAGCTTGTTTCAGGGATCGACTTGAGCTTTTCTTCCAATTCTTCTATTTCCTTTATGTATTCGTTTATCAGTTTATTTTTCTGCAGAATTTCGTCTTGGGCATTCATGAGAATGTCATTGACCTTTGCTTCCCTGTTAGCAATATTATTCAACATGTCATTGAGATCCAATTTGTCCTGTAATAATCTATTATTCGAATCCTTCAGTTTCTTAATCTCTGTGTCCAGGTTTTGATTTAATTTTCTCAGTTCTTGTATTTGTTTATTTTCTTTCTCTTCAAGTTCTTCGTTTTGTTGTTTAGTCTGAAGATTTGACATGTCTTTTTGTAGTTGAATTATTTTTGATCTCATTGTATTGATCTCTTGGTCTAGTTTCTTCGATTTCTCAATTAGTTTTAGTTTAAATTTAGTTGCTTCTTGTGTCGACTTGGCTTTCTTTTGATTTAAAAGTTTCGTATAAATCACAACCAAGGCTTCCAAATTCAGATTTTCCGCCTGTTTTTCATTGTATCTCATATGTTTTACTGGTGTTGAGGCGTTCAATGTGTCACTAGATGTTTGAGTTAGTGTTTGTTTTGGAAGAGTTTCTTCTTCAGGTTCATCCTCTCCCGCTATGGAGGAATCACTATCGTCTTTTTCATCTGTTTGCGTTTTTGATTTAGATTTTAGTTTCTTGGTTTTACTTGAATTGGCTATTTTAATGTTCAATGCCACTATTTCCGCATTTAGATTTGTTATTGTTTCTTCTTGGCTGTTGATCAGTATCGATTTCTGCTCTATTTCACTTAGGAGTTCTTTGTTTTCTTCTAATAGTTGTCCAAGTTTGTCTACATTAGCAGAGGATGACAGTTGTTGTTTTCTGATCAGCTCTTCCTTTTCTTGCGCTAAGGTTTCATATTCTTTTAGCGCCTTAGCTATGTCTTTCTTTGTAGTTTCATCAAACGATTTTTCAAACCTTAAGTCTTGAGGACTTTTGTCAGTTTTGCTTTTGATTTCGCAGTATTTTAGGAAGATGTCTGCAAGAGTCGAATCCCTGTAGTATTTGATTTTTGATGTATGTTTATTCTTCGATGTTAGTTGGGGATCCAATTCTGACTTTTCACTAGTTGAAGAATGTTCCAAATGTCCCTCCCCAATGGGAGAGGAAGCAATGTCATTATTTGAGTCTCCCATTATTTTATTATGTTAATAGAAACTTTGAATTAGACTCGGGAATAATTTCAAACTAATTTATATTTAAGATATACTTATAATAAAGCACTTACCAGGTTTCGTCTTTCACCCAAACCTGCATATGAAAGGAAAAAAGGAAGGAAAGGAATAATAGACAGTGAAAGAAAAATTCGATGGTTAAACCACCGTAAAAGACTAAGAGTAAAATTTAATGTCGGGAAAGTGGGCCATTTTAAGAATCAAAGGAGAATAAATAAAAATAACATAAAACAATAAGCAAGATTTTGAATAATACTAAAAAGAAAGGGGGTAATTTTGAAGAGGAAACAATAACTGAACAAAGCGAGCCATAGTCTGAAGCACCCATTTTAATTATGGATTCTGTAAAAAATTGTTATTTGCCACTGTTTATCATTAAAACCATTTTCTAGAATAAAGAGCTAAAACAAAAAATTTTTTTTTTTTTTTTTTTTTTTGAAAATTTAAATAAACAATCTATTAGTTAAGAATCTTGGATAACATCATGCCCCTCAGTATGTTGGCATGTTGACATATAAAATCTTACACAATTTTCTACAAGATAAATAATAAAGTAACAAAGTAAATAAAAATAATTTATGCAAGATAAACAATAACCTTTATAATACATTAGCTCATTTTTTTTTTTTTTTTTTTTTTCATAATTATAGACAATTTTAAAAACCCTTCTCCACCACTAGTAAAGTGTTAAAGTTAACAATGATTCCTTTACTGAATTAGCCCTTTAAAGATAGTACGTGTAAATAGTTGAGTTAAAATAACGTCCTCATTGTGAGAGACGCCATAACTTACAACCATGGTCCTTGCTGCACTTGAGGGATCCATGCTGCACTTGAAGGTTAGTTAATTTCTGCAATTGTGACCTTAATTCACGAATACCGTTGAAAAAAAAAAAAAAAAAAAAAAAAAAAAAAAAAAAAAAAAAAAAAAAAAAAAAAAAAAAAAAAAAAAGGGAGGGGGGGAAGAGGGGGAGAGGGGTGGAAATTGCTTAAAATGAAAGTTAAGAAAAAGTCCTTTACTTAGATATGTTACTTGATGGGGTGGTAAGAATAATTAAAAAAGTCGAAATTTAACCCTTTTTGGGGCCTGTAACCCACTGTGAGGGTCATATGAGGGAAAGAGAGGTACCAGGGGATAGCCCTCGATGAGTTCTAACCGCCGATACCCAACTTCAAAATTTGAAGACTTGCCCCCCCCCGGGCCCCCCAACTTCTCCCCTAATTGAGATATCGAAATTTCGAGATAGCCAAAATATTCAGCGTGGTCGAAAACATTTTTGATGGAACTTTTGTATAAATTTTTCTCTAAGCCCTGGGACAATTAGGAGCTGAGTTAATAGCAAAAAACTAAAGGGGGGCAAAGATTTGAGGGGGGATAGCACGATGGGAATTAGAGATTTTTAAAATATAAAAGTAGACATGTTTCTAAAAATTTTTAGACCTTTAATTAAAGGTATCATAAGGGGGGGTGCTTGTTGAAATTAATTAATTTTTGTTTTTAGTGATTTAAGGTAAAATAACCCTTTAAGTGCAAAAAACCCATAATAAATGGGGGGGGGAGGGGTGAAAACTTCTTAAAATGAAAGTTGAGATGAAGACCTTTGCTTAGATATGATACTTGATGGGGTTGTTAAGATTCACAAATTAGTCAGAATTAACCCTTTATGGGGCGTATAACCCACTGGGAGGGTCATAAGAGGGAAAGAGAGGTACCAGCGGATAGCCCTCGATGAGTTCTAACCGCCGATACCCAATTTCAAAATTTAAAAATTTGCCCCCCCCCCGGGCCCCCTAACTTCGCCCCTAATTGAGATATCGAAATTTCGAAATAGCCAAAATGTTCAGCGTGGCCGAAAACATTTTTTGATTAAACTTTTTTAAAGATTTTTCTCTAAGCCCTGGGGCAATTAGGAGCTGAGATATTAGCAAAAAACTGAAGGGGGGCAGAGGTTTGAGGGGGGATAGCACGATGGGTTTTAATAATTTTCAAAATTTGAAAGCAGACATGTTTCTAAAATTTTTAGACCTTTAATTTAAGGTGTCATAAGGGGGGGTGCTTGTTGAAATTAATTAATTTTTTATTTTTAGTGATTTAAGGTTAAATAACCCTTTAAATGCAAAAAACCCATAATAAATGGGGGGGGGAGGGATGAAAACTTCTTAAAATGAAAGATGAATTGAAGACCTTTGCGTAGATATATTACTTGATGGGGTTGTTAAGTTTCACAAAATAGTCAAAGTTTAACCCTTTATGGGGCATATAACCCACTGGGAGGGTCATAAGAAGGAAAGAGAGGTACCAGCGGATAGCCCTCAATGAGTTCTAACCGCCGATACCCAACTTCAAAAATTTAAAATTTTGCCCCCCCCCGGGCCCCCTAACTTCGCCCCTAATTGAGATATCGGAAATTCAAGATAGCCAAAATGTTCAGCGTGGTCGAAAACATTTTTTGATTAAACTTTTTTGAAAATTTTTCTCTAAGCCGTAGGGTAATTAGGAGCAGAGTTATAAGCGAAAAACTAAAGGGGGGGAATGATTTAAGGGGGGATAGCACGATGGGATTTAACAATTTTTAAAATTCAAGAACAGACATGTTTCTAAAATTTCAAGACCTTTATTTTAAGGTGTCACAAGGGGGGGTGCAATCCATTATTAAGAATTTTGAATAATTTAGGTAATGTAGTGGTCCAGCTTTATTTAGTATCATTTATTAAGGTTTTAATACTGCAAGACCCCTACAGACCACAACATTATTTAATTCCTTGCTTGGTAAACTGATAAAAGGTAGTTTAATTTAAGTTTCAATTGATGTTTACCAATAAATTTAAGCTAGAAATTCAAATACCCGCAGCTAAAGGCCTTATTGAGAGGAAAAGAGTGGTGGCAACACTCTGAACGTGTGTGTAATACCCACAATGCCTCTCAGCAGCAGTAACACCAATTAGAAGCCCCAACTCCCCCATCATTTAGCATTTAACTTTATATTATTACCATCACTCTGAGAAATAATAGCACTTTAAGCAGTCAACAGGTCTAAATTTTTTATCTCCAAGTTATTCCGTATCCTTAATAACAAGATGGCAACATACCAGCTCTCGTTCCCCTCGCCCACAAGAATTTACCAATTAATAAAATAAGTGGCAACAGAATGTTACCTCTCTATACTTTTAGAATCTTCAATCTACATAAATCTAACTAGTGCCCCTATATTGAGCAGACATTATTTAGCTAGTGGCAACACTCAGTTACCTCTCTACAAATCCATTATCTTTATTTTAGCTTAAAACTCTGATTTGCAGCAGGAGAGCAACTCAACCCTTGCAAAAGGCGAGCGAGAACAAGAACTAAAACTAAAAAGTTATACAGAAAGGAACCAAAGATAGCGTCATCTCAAAAAAGGGTATGTATAAAGGAACCATAGAAAGCGCCAATTTAATCAGAATAATTACCAAAAATCAATACATTCAGGCACTCATTACACATATTAAAACACATTAAAATAAATTAAAAATCATGGCGGAGGAAACTTTCAACTCTCTACTTTGTATACATATACATTAATACAAGTTATATACAGTTTTAGTACACTTAATAAATATTTTAAAAAAGGTTGTTTCATGTACATTACAATGATAGCGTCACCTGGTCCGCCATCTTTAAATAAAATTGTTACCCAATTTTCAAATGCTCATTAGAACCACTTAAAATCATTATTTCAATACAAGATGGGTGGCGGAGCAAAGCTTAACATGTTTACAATACATAGCAAGCATTCATAGAGATCCCGGACACCAATTAGTATTTTTAATAAATTTATTAAAAAGTGATGTCACTCTTGAAAACTCTATGGGAGAAGCTGCAATTCAGAAAAATACGACAAGTTTTCATAAATTTATTTAGTACACTTAAAATCATTCCAGCCACTCGTAATGGGTGGCGGAGCAAAGCTAAGACTTCAATAAACACATATCAAGTGGTTTTAGAATACAAGTAATTCAATTTAATTTGATTTAGAGACTTTTAAAAAATGTAAACATTGACAACTCTCCCATAGGAAAGCATTAGCAGCTACCAGATTGGCAAAAAGTGACAATTTTAAACCCAAGGGGGGTCTCTTTAATTCACTCAATAATTAAAAGCTACTTACTGAATTAGGTGCCCAAGACCCTTAATGAAGTAATCCAAGCGTTTAATCCAAGTTATCCAATGTTTTTACACAAGTTATAAATATTTAAAGATGAGCTATTTTACACAACACTTCACCATTGACTGCAAAACTCAAAGTTTTCAATGCCCATATCTTAAGTACTAATCCACATACGATATTCAGAGTGGTCTTAAAATGCGTGAAACACTTTTTTAAAATCATATAAAATACAGACAAGATACAGAAAAATAAATTTTTAAAGATATGGGCAAAAACAAGTGCTTCAGTGAGAGAAAACATGGCGGATCTTGGAGAGTAATGTCCCATGTTAAAAGATAGGGATTTAAGAGAAACTTTAAATGGACATATCTCCGGAACTAATGGACCGATTTAGGTCCGGTTTGGCTCATTTTGTTCAGAAAAAGTTTAAATTTAATAATATGCATAGTTTGGGTTTCGGACTCACCTGGGTCGCCTGTTTTAGCCCATCTTCACGGGAGCGCTCCCAGAGCGCGTGTGGACCATTTGGAGGCTAGGAGAGGTATATAGTAGATAGGGACAGTAGGGAAT
>CAXHSM010000295.1:27500-32929 GCA_964019185.1 Maratus speculifer
CCCCGGTCAGGGGGACTTGCCGCCGCCTCCGAACGCGACACGCTCACTCCTAAACGCCACATTTCCCGCGACCAGAGGCCGGGGATTCGGCGCTGGGCTCATCCCTTTTCGCTCGCCGTTACTCAGGGAATCCCAGTTGGTTTCTTTTCCTCCGCTTATTTATATGCTTAAATTCAGCGGGTCGTCTCGCCTGATCTGAGGTCGACAAAATATATTTCTTCCTTATACAGAAAGAGTGGCCGTCCTCCGGTCACGCATCTACCGCAGGCTCGCGTCCTGGGTCTGCGATTGTCCGCCAACCCCACGCACGAGCAGTCCTATGCGGGACGCTTCTGGACCGGTGGAGCACGCAAGACTTGGGTCGGCGAAGTCTCCCTAGAGAAACTCCGGTGCGACCAATGAGGAGGTTAATCCTTATGCATGCGTATATCCGACCCTCAGACAGACGTGGCCCCGGGTAGTACCCGAGGCCGCAATGTGCGTTCGAAAAATCAGTGCTCAATGTGTCCTGCAATTCACACCAAGTCTCGCAGCTGGCTGCGTTCTTCATCGACCCGTGAGCCGAGTGATCCACTGCTCAGAGTTGTAATTTGTTTTTCGAGCTCGGGGTTTCCCCCTCGCCCTATGCGTTCGAGAGTTGCGTTCGAGAAATCACCTCTCCCCACACTAGGGGAGAAGCTTCGGGGTTACGAATAGTCTCCGTCCCGCCAATCCTGGAGGAAAGGCAGAGACCCCGACACTCGGACGGAGACCGCGGGAGCCTTGAGGCGGGGTCGGTCGATCGGACCGTCCCTCTTCGAGTCTAGCACCCAGAAGGGCACCCCCTGAGCCGGACAAAAGCCCGGGACTAGACACCTCATATCTCCCGATTTTGCGTTCGAATGAGTCGGAAACCGCAGGAAGCGGTCTCCGGGTGAAAATCACGTCAGTCTCGTTGAGGACGAGACCCGACGGTAATGATCCTACCACAGGTTCACCTACGGTAACCTTGTTACGACTTTTACTTCCTCTAAATGATCAAGTTCGGTCATCTTTCCGGCACGCCGCCGCGACCCGAAGGCCGCTGCGAGCGCCAGTCCGAAGACCTCACTAAATCATTCAATCGGTAGTAGCGACGGGCGGTGTGTACAAAGGGCAGGGACGTAATCAACACGAGCTAATGACTCGCGCTTACTGGGTATTCCTCGTTCAAGGAGAATAATTACAATCTCCTATCCCTAGCACGAAGGAGGTTCATCGGGTTACCCAGTCCTGTCGGACAGGGAAAGCACACGCTGATTCCTTCAATGTAGCGCGCGTGCGGCCCCGGACATCTAGGGGCATCACAGACCTGTTATTGCTCTGTCTCGTGCGGCTAAACGCCGCTTGTCCCTCTAAGAAGAACGTCCGACGAGATTGATCGGAACGTCTATTTAGTAGGCTAGAGTCTCGTTCGTTATCGGAATTAACCAGACAAATCGCTCCACCAACTAAGAACGGCCATGCACCACCACCCACAGAATCAAGAAAGAGCTCTTAATCTGTCAATCCTTCCTGTGTCCGGGCCGGGTGAGTTTTCCCGTGTTGAGTCAAATTAAGCCGCAGGCTCCAAACCTGGTGGTGCCCTTCCGTCAATTCCTTTAAGTTTCAGCTTTGCAACCATACTTCCCCCGGAACCCAAAAGCTTTGGTTTCCCGGAAGCTGCCCGGCGTGTCATTTGAGGAACACAGCCGGATCGCTGGCTGGCATAGTTTATGGTTAGAACTAGGGCGGTATCTGATCGCCTTCGAACCTCTAACTTTCGTTCTTGATTAATGGAAACATTCTTGGCAAATGCTTTCGCAGTAGTTCGTCCTGCGACGGTCCAAGAATTTCACCTCTAGCGTCGCAATACGAATGCCCCCGTCTGTCCCTCTTAATCATTACCTCGTGTTCCGAAAACCAACAAAATAGAACCGAGGTCCTATTCCATTATTCCATGCACCATTATTCAGGCGTCGCGCCTGCTTTGAGCACTCTAATTTTTTCAAAGTAAACTTGCCGGTCACCCAAGACAACCGGTGAAGATCATCAAGAGAAACCGGCTGGCTGTTCAGAACAGGCAGTAACCACCGGTAGGCGGACCACCCGTCTGGAACTGAGATCCAACTACGAGCTTTTTAACCGCAACAACTTTAATATACGCTATTGGAGCTGGAGTTACCGCGGCGGCTGGCACCAGACTTGCCCTCCAATGGATCCTCGTTAAAGGATTTAGAGTGTACTCATTCCAATTACGGGGTCTCAAAAGAGTCCCGTATTGTTATTTTTCGTCACTACCTCCCCGTTCTGGGAGTGGGTAATTTGCGCGCCTGCTGCCTTCCTTGGATGTGGTAGCCGTTTCTCAGGCTCCCTCTCCGGAATCGAACCCTGATTCCCCGTTACCCGTTACGACCATGGTAGGCGCGTAACCTACCATCGAAAGTTGATAAGGCAGACACTTGAAAGATACGTCGCCGGGACGGGCCCGTGCGATCAGCCCAAAGTTATTCAGAGTCACCACAAGAGACGGACAGAGTCCGATTGGTTTTGGTCTAATAAAAGCGCTCGTCCCCGAAGGTCGGAGCTCTGCTGCATGTATTAGCTCTAGAATTACCACAGTTATCCAAGTAGTAAGGTACGATCCAAGGAACCATAACTGATTTAATGAGCCATTCGCGGTTTCGCCTTAATACGGCATGTACTTAGACATGCATGGCTTAATCTTTGAGACAAGCATATGACTACTGGCAGGATCAACCAGGTAGCTTCCCTTATAGAGAAGGTTCGAATCGCCAGATCCGAATCCCGACAGGTGGACGCGCCCCCCTGCGAGAGGAGAGCGCGGGTCCCGCGGCCACGGCGGGACTCCCAGTCATTAGGACCACTTACGAGAGACGGGGTCGTAGCGTTCTGGAGCGGTTCGAGACTCACGACGTCCCCGCGCGGCGTCAGCGCCGGGGGGTTTGCGTACGTGGGCATCGAGAGGTTTTTTGCGTAGGACGCACGGGCAGAAAACCCTTCGTAAAACGGCGGTTCCGCTAACCACACGGCGACGGCACGGGGCCGGGCCGCTGGCGGAGGTGCCGAGACAGCTTTGGTGGGCGGGGCGCTCAGAAGAGGGAGATCCGTCCCGAGTGAACGGTTCTCGGCTGCTTTTCCCGCGCGGCACGCTCTCAAGCCCTTTCCCGGGTTCCACGGTCCCGTTCGGAGCAAGGAACGAGCCTGCGCGTACTTCGCAGCCGACTCTCGCCACCTCTACAGATGGCGCCCCTATTTGTAAAGCGAGGCAGCGCCGCCCTCAAACACGTGCAAAAGGAGATCATCAGAACTCGTTCTGAAACGCACACTCCAAATCGCACGCGTCTTTCGAGACACCACTAGCCCCACATATATGCTGAAAGTTTGGTAGCACGCTCACCCCTCTGTCTCTCGTCTGCGTTCGTCTCGCGCGTGCGCGAGCGGCGCGCGAACTTCCCCGGTAGTGAAGAACAGGTTTGCTCAAATCCGAGGCCCTTTTTTGGCGGACGCACGCTCGGCATGAATTTCACACACTTTGCGCCATTCCGTGACAGAACGAATCATTGGAACACGGGAACGCACTCGAAACTCTGTCATTTTCGCACTTTAACAAATTTATTCAATCCGAACACCTAACTGACTCGGAACTTTGAAGTTATTCCCGACTTCTCGAAAAACTAGCATCTGAACACCTAACTCTTTTCGAACATTGCCGAATTTTGGACAGAAACGAGACTTTGATGAAATTCGACTTGTTTTTGGACTTCGTGTTTTTCGCGACACGAGACTTTGAAAATATTTCGAGCGTTCTTATTTTAGAATACCCAACTGCGTCAGAACTTTGAAATTATTCGCGACTTAAAAAATATTTTACATTTTTACATTTCTGAATACTTAACTGAAACCGAACTTTGAAATAATTCGCAACTTTGAAAATATTTCGCATTTTCACTTCTCTGAATACCTAACTGCGTACGGACTTTGAAACAATTCCAGACTTTGAAACTATTTCGTACTTTATAATTTTTGAACACTTAACTGAATGTGAACTTTGAAATATTTCGCGACTTTAACAAAAATTACGCATTTTCAGATTTTCGAATACCTAACTGCAAACTACCTTAGAAATGTTTCCAGACTTTGAAAATATTTCGCATTTTGTTATTTTTGAACACCTAACTGCAAGATAACTTTGAAATAATTCGCAACTTTTAAGAAAATTCGAATTTTGCCATTTTCGTAAAACTGACTTAATTTAACAAGGCGAGAATTATCACAAATGATTGTTTTATTATTAAAATTAATTTATTTAATCTCAGAATAGTTTTTTTATTTTTATTTTTCGAGATATTGTCGATTTTCTGTTTAAAAAAAAAGTTTCGAATTTTGAGCTAAAAATTTGTCAATCGTATTATTTAAACAAATAAATAACATCCTGATAGTTTTTGCAAAAGTTTTCGAAAATAATGGTTTTTACGCAACTTGCGAGTCGACGGTAACTCGGGGACGAAATGCCGAAGTCTGCGGCGGCGCACGGGCATCCAGTGTAAAACACAACTACTTCGACTTTCATTTTCTTCAAAAAATTCGACATTGTTCTATTATACGGAGTATGTTACACATAATGTGATAGATATTTATAAATAAAATCGACTTTTCTCGTTATGTTGTCGTACATCAGCTACTTGCGGGTCGACGTATCACCTGGATGCGAAACGCTCGTCGGTGCCCCAGCAGCCGGTATACGACACAACAACGACTGGTGGGCGGGAGTAATGTAAAGAGGGCGTGGACACAATCAACACTGTCTACTAAATAGGGCGTATTAGTTTCTTTTTCATTCGGGAAGAACATTTACAATCTGCTTTCATTTCCACTTTTTTACAAAAAATCATCATTAATCTAAATACAAATTTCGTGTATTTCTTTTTTTTAAATGAATGCGTAGTAATTCATTTTCTTCTTTATTTTAGTAACGTTATTCTGTGATTTTTTACAATAGCGAATTCGAAAATTAATACTCTTTTTTTTTTTATATTAAATTACGTATTTTTTTCAGCCTCCATGTTTTCGCAATTTCCAAAAAACTTAAAAAGAACAGGTTCCGATTTTATTTTCAAATATCGCATGCATTGAAACTTTTGTTTATTTTGAAACTGATAGTTTAATATTTTCAGTAATTGTGTATTAATGCATACGATAAATTATACTGTCACTTTATTTTCATGTCAAAAGGGCTCACCCCAAACCCCATGGTCCAGTATCTTACAACGTCATTTACTATTGACGAATCCTACAATTGCAGCAACCCTGTGAGCATGCGTACTGAGAAGGGATTCTGTCTCTCTCAAAACAGGCGAGACCGTGTTTGTTTATATTTTGAAACGGCAAACGTATGCTCGTTGAAATGA
>CAXHSM010000296.1:0-182000 GCA_964019185.1 Maratus speculifer
AACTGTTAAAATTAGTTCAAAGAACACTCCCAGTTGAGTTTCCTTTTCTGTAAATACAGAAATATAAATTCTGTCTTTGTCATTTATTAAATACTTAATAGAAATATTAGTATGATTAATTAGATTTAATATTAGTAAATTTAAACGAAAAAAAAAAAAAAATCATAGTAGAAAATAAAATAACCGTTAACTTAAAACTATTTTAAATTTGAGAATTCCTTTATTAAGGCATTTTTTTTATAAATGTAATTATTTGTAACGTATTGCAATAAGAGAAATATTCTACATTCGAAGTATTCCTATAATCCAAGCTTTCTTATAGAACATTTCAAGCAAATATTTGTGTAAAAATATCACACCTTGTTACTTTAAAGGAAATGGCTAGTAAAAAATCCTGAATATCATTTTAATAGCAGTTAAAATATTCTTCTGCATCAGATGGAAAAAATAGAGTTTGCATTCGCTTATATTCCTTTATTTTTTGTTTCGGTGAACACAACCCCGATTTTTTCACCTGATGAAAGGAGCTGTTTTAACTATCCTGGAAACTACATACATGTATATATATTTTATTTTTTTCTGAAGTATCACGAAGTTCTTTTACATAGTTTATAAGATCTTAAGGTTTATATTTAATGAAGTTTTGTGTACATTGGTACCGCTAAAGATAATTTTTATCCCGACAAAAAAAAAAAAAAATTACTTTGTTCTAAAATGTTTTTTCAAATCACATTTGAAAAAATTATTCCTATATTTTGCGATACAAAAATTTAAAAAAACAAATTTATCATCATTTTAGTATCGATTTCCAAACTTCTGCAAGAGAATAACATTACATCCTTTTGTAATCTTAACTAAATCCGATATTATGTTGTAAATTGTAATTAAAAACATTAGTTAATGATTTTTAGTTGGTTATTAGTTCAAACATTTTTCATTTTATAAATTTTGAAATCTAAAAATACATTCTAAAATCATATTTAATTATTATCTAATATTGTTACATTCTTTGTCTGATATTTTAATCGACAAAACAGTATAGGGTTTTCTTTCGTTGTTTTGTTATTTTCTATTTTTCATAGAATTTTTTAAAGCATGAGTTTCTTTGATAAATTTATCTATGGCGCCTCATCTAGTTCAAAAATCTATTCTTTAGAGGCTTGATTTAGTAAAGAAGTGAAACCATATATGAATTTAAATATGAAGTTAAAAATTCATTTTATCTTATACGTTTATAATAGATCTGAATCAATATTTAAAAATCTTAAATTAATTTTGCTACATTCTTGGGTTTTGATAAAATATTCTTGAAATCCTGCTTTTCCTTTTTAATTAATTATATATTTTTTAACCTTCTAAAATTATACTTTGCAGAAAGTCTTTAATCTAAGGTATCTTGTATGAAGAATAATTCCTAATAATTTTGTGTAATTAAAAATATTAATAAGTTATATCTGAATTTAACTGCATGTTATATCAAATTAAAAAAATCTGCTTGGTTAGGTTATTAAAAGTGATGTTTTTAGCTAATTAAATTAAATTTACTTATACTTGTAAAAAGCATAGCAATGTTTAATTATATCTTTTTTTACTGCAGTAAAAATAAATAAAACTATATTAAGACATGTATATTAGCTACAACTAATTTATATCAAGAGAGTTTTTTACAAAATAGTTCATAAGCTATAACTCTTAAAATCAGTGCGAAAATATCACGTTTTCTATTTGTCTTTTTTTTTTTCTTTACTTCAATGCGATTTACCTGTTTTCAAGAATGCTTGCAATCAACACATGTTCCCTATTACAAAAAGATTCCCCAATTTCTTCTAGAGGAGATTATACAGGGATTAGTTTCTTCAGGTGTCCAAGGGTGGGAGACCGGTTGTCAGGGGAAGTAGAAATTGAGTGTCCTTGCTAGACACACACACAATGGTCTTGAATAGATTATTGATTACCCGCAAATATTGCAGGGGGAAAAGCAGTTTTTTGAGAAACACATATAATGACTTAGCTTTCTCAAAGAATGAACATTTACAGAAACACAAAATATATTTTCAGTAAACCTTTCTGAAAGGTTTTGAATGCAGAGAGCTTGACTGCCAATGGGTTAAATAATATTGGTTACTTACCTACAGTCAATGCACCTGCTACAAACATCTTTACTGTTAATGAAATTATGTGTCTTTCACTCGAAATAAAGAACAAGTTAAAAATTGATTCTATAGCAGTCACAATGGATCAAGCTCTAAATGCCAAAGCGTTAGAGGTAAAAAGCAAACATGCTGAACAGTTCTGACCAATTTTCTTGCTGATGGGTGGTTTTCATTTGACTTGCAATTTCATGGGCATCATTGGGAAGCGCTTTTGTGATGCTGCACTGCAAGACCTTTTATTAGATGCAGGAGTGGCAGCAGGTGGCTCTATCTCAAGCATTATTCAAGGAAAACATTACAACAGAGCGCTTCGCATGCACAAGCTTATGTATGAGATACTCATGAGAATACTTTGGGGTGATTTTCTGCAACATAATAGTGAACAACGTGAAGGAGCATCCAATGTTGATATTGAAGTTCTTCAAGATAAAGTTAAAACATTGTTTCAAGATATATCTACTGCTAAAACGGATGATTACTCCAAAATCATGACATCAATGTAATTTTCTAAAGTATATGATGAGTTTGAGAAATTTTTGCAACATTTGCAGAAAAATAATGGGCAATTCACATTGCTGTGGCTGTCTTGTATACAGATGGTAGACATCTTACTTACATTGGTGCGGGCAACCAGAGAGGGTAATTGGACTCTCTATCTTCTGGCTGTCAGGCAGATACTACCTTGGTGCTTCGCATATGATCATTTAAACTACGCACGTTATCTGAGTGTTAATTATGCTGATATGCTGGCATTAGAAACTGATCATCCTTCCATATATGATTCTTTTATCAAAGGAGGGTTTTGTGTGCAGATTGGACAACGAAACCCATTTGGCAGAATCCCCATGGATCAGGCGATTGAAGAGACAATAAATAAAGACACACAAGGATCAAAAGGTTCAACTAAGTTCAGCCAAAGACCTGCCGCAGTTGAGATATACTATTTAAACTCTGATATGAGGACAGCATTTCTTCACATGATTCGTGAAAGAACAAAAGTCAGTCCTTCAGAAAAATTCGTTTCACATCCAGATCTCTCTTTGAGTAGGATTCAGAAAGACGAACGTGATATTTCAACTTTACAAAACCTGATCATCAATGAATGGATAAATCCATTCCAAGATTTAGACATGGTAGTATTATCAACTGGAACAGTGCCAAATCGAGAAATTGTCGAAGATATAATCAAGGCTCATGAAGTGGGTGAAGAAGCTTAACAAACGTTCAAAAAAGAATATCTCTCGAAAAACTGAAAGCCAGAAGGATTTTTCAAACGTCTAAAGAAAAAAAAGCTAAAGACATTCTCTGATTTGAAGAAGAAACAAAGTGTAAAGGTCAATAAATCAGAGTTTGTTGTCAAGGCAGAAAGAAATCTGTTTGCTCAGATGACAATTATTGCTGAACGAAGAAAGTTAGACATGAGAATTGTCTTTTCTTACCCTCTGGGGCCTTTCCCATGGTCCTTAGCTACACCCGACGGTTCAATGCGAAAAACAGCAAAATCAAAATTGATGGATGTTATAACAAAAAATTTTGCGCAGGCTGAAAGAATTCAAATGATGGTGTTGTAAATATCATTGACGGAATGTGCTTTGTTCAAAAGTTATCACAATCGCTACAAACATTTGGACAAGTAGCAGAGACTCTATTTTCTAAAATAATGCAAGAATCTGAATCCTCTGAACGAATAGATGTTATATTTGGTACATACAGACAAGTATCAATAAAAAGTGATGAACGAAAAAGGCGACCTGTCGGGGAAACGATAAAAATAAAACACATAACTCCTAGACACCCAATACGTAAATGGAAGCAGTTTCTATCTAACGAGGAAAACAAGAAAGAACTTATACATTTTTTTTTCACAAGAATGGCGAAATATTCATTATCTGAAACAGCTGAATACGCGAGTTATGTATGTTACCTGTGAAGAAAATGCTATAAGTTCACAAAAGAATTAGTTGAAGAAGCGACAGAATTGACGTGCTTTCAAGAAGAGGCGGATACACGACTTTTATTTCATGCACATCATGCCCTATTATCTGGATTTAAAACTATTATTGTTATCTCGCTAGATACTGATGTGGCAATTATCACATTGTTTGCTTTAGAAAATGAGCTGAAGAACTACAGTGGTTCAATATTTATAAAATGGGGATCCAAAGACAGGATAAAATATTACAACATGAATGAGCTGCATGAACTTCTAGGAAAAAAGTATGTAATGCGTTACCTGGAATGCATTCATATTATCAGGATGCGATACAGTAAGTGCTTTTGCTGGCAAGAGGAAATGTGCTGCATACAAAATAATGATTCAAAAAGCTGAATTTCGAAATGCTTTAAGTGCACTTGGTATTCAAGCTGATATATCTGAGGAAATAAAAAAACAGCTGGAGTCGTATGTTTGCCATATCTATTATTTCAAGCACAAATTTTCTGACATCAATGAGTTACGATGTACTATTTTTTCTGCAAAAAAAGGTTCTGTGGAGTTGCATCACCTTCCGCCGTGTCGTAATACTCTCTAATTACATATAATGAGAGCTAATTACCAGACTCTGGTTTGGAAGAAGTGCCTACAAGCTTATCCTGATCTTTCATCCCCAGATAATCATGGTTGGATTTCTGGAACAGACAGTGAAGGAAGAGCTTATCTAGAAGTCCAGTGGACGGACAGTTCTCCTGCTCCTGAAGCTGTTTTAGAATTGATGTCATGCTCTTGTCCAAGAACATGTGTCATACCATCATATGTGTATGTTTTGAATAAACTCAAATGTACAAGCATGTGCAGAAATCAAAACTGTTCCAACTATGACGATGAAAGCGATTTGGACACAGAAATATCAGCTGATGATGATAGTAGTGAAGAAGATTAAGATTTCTGTTAATTATTAACTGACCACTAGCATTGGGCGGAGCTCGCAATGTTTGCCACAAGTGTTGCGGTATTTGATTGGCTTTTGGTGAACGCTTGTGGGATAAATGGAGAAGCTGATCAGCTATAATCCATCGTGACGTTCTTTGACGTCAGAAATGCTTGTGGTCCATTCTTGAGAATATAAGTACAATATTTTTCACCAGTGTTAATTATTTCTTGAAATTCTGTGGCTTATCACATGAAAATAAAATGCATTAAAATGCAAAACAAGATTTTTGTTTTCTTTTATTGAAAATGTCTTTTAAACTCTTTATCTAACTGAAAATGTTAATAAACATAATGTTAAATTAGATGTTAAACATTATGTTAAAACAAAATTGCAACAAACCATTAATCAGCATAACGTTTTATGTACAATAACATGTATTCTTTCCATATTTTTATTGAAATGCCTCAAGCTATATGATAATTGCAAAATTATTCCCCGTATGATAGATGACGTCAGTCTTTTCAATATGGCGTCTTTAAGCTACCACAAATTTAATAGTATCATCATAAAATGAACTCCTTGGACCATTGTGAATCCTAAAAGGTATATATTACCAAGTCCCCAGAGATGAAACCAAAAGGCCTAATTTTGGCCTCTGGCTCAACGACTAATACAATTGTAAACTCAAGGAAAAAGTGCATATCCTTATATATAACAAGAATTTACGAAAAAATTCTTTTTAAAAAACAAGTATCTATCCTTTCCAAAAATGTAGATAGGCAGGTGATATTGTATTTCAATAAAACATTATATTACTTTAGACAGGTGTTATAAATTTAAAAAGAAATAACATTGATATGTTTCGGATCCGTCTAATAAGATCCATAATCATAATAAAAATAAAATTCAAATCATTTCACGATCAACACAAATGACATGCGACAATGAGATATAAACAACCAAAAACCCCGCGCTCTATTGTAAAAAATTAAAATATGTCATGATCTAAAATATATATTTGCTATATATTCTTTATTTTCCGTTTCATGGTTGACAGAGCGTTTAAAAGTTTGTTCTGAAGAATTTTTAAATAAAGAGTTGGGTAATATCCGTGAGATTGCAGGTTCTAATGGATATAATATAAGTAGCATCAATAAATTATTATACGAAAGGAAAGCCTAAACAACAAAATCCAGAGTTAATTGAAAGTTTCAATAAAGGAGGAGATCCTACAAAATTTAAAAGAGTTTCATTCCCATATCTGAAAGGCAGTTTTGAGAAGTTAAAATTTAAATTTAAAACGTTTAATACTGAATTGATTGGAACGCCTCCACCAAAATTAAAGTGTTTACTGAATAAGCAAGTGGACTCTATAGGATATGATGATCTTGCTGGAGTCTATGAAGTACCTTATAATATAGAAAATGGTGACTTAAATTATTACATAGGTATGACTGGGAGAAAGCTTGGAATTAGAAAAGGTGAACATGAATTCGATATTAAATTTGGACTTACTAACACTGCCTTATCTCGAACATATTTAAATGAAAAGATAAAAATGCTCTTTAATGATAGCAAATTATGTTTCATATCAAATTGTTGTCATTTGTCCATTATAAAAGAGTCTATTGAAATTAAAAATTTAAAAAAATTTAAAAATTAAAAAAATTAAAAAAATTAAAATTTAAAAACTTTTTTTTAAATTTTAAAAATAAAAAAAAATTAAAAAAATTAAAAATTAAAAAAAATTAAAAAAAAAATTACAAATTTTGTTTGCAACGATACCATTTCTTTCATTATTCATAAGTTATGGTTAAAACTAATGAATAAATTCCTCGTGAAAGCTTGAATGGGATGAACCAAGTTGGAAATTATTTTTAGATCATGACATATTTTAATTTAATTTTTTACAAAAGAGGGCGCGGTTTTTGATTGTTTATGTCTCATTGTCGCTTGTCATTTGGACTGACCGTGAAATGATTTTATTTTTATTTGTATTGTGATTATGGGTCTTATTAGACGGATCCGTAACGTGTCAATGTTATTTCTTTTTAATTTTATAACACCTGTCTAAAGTAATATAAATGTTTATAAGGTGAAGTTCTTAAAATCTATTGATATAAAAAATCTAATGGATTTAATAAAATGATATTGTACAGGGTGTCCAGTAAATGACTGACCCATTTTGAATGTAAATAACGAAAAAACTGTTTGAGATCAAAATGTGCGGTTTGCTGCATTGTTATCAGAAAATCAATACATTTTTAGATATACACTTTTTTAAAATAGTTCGAAATTCTGTCAACAGATGCCACTGTCGGCGGCAACAGGCAATCGAAATTCAGAGATTACTCTAGTTTTCATACGCATGATATTTTCGACTCATTTCGCAGAGTCGAATCTCTGTTGACATGTTAATTCGACACTCCCCTCACCTGCAGAAATAGAGTTTATTTTAGCAGAAATAGAGATTTAAAATAATATTTATGATTGAACAATGCCTATTAAATTTAATAAAAACCAACAAAATATTCATTGACTTTTCACACATTTATCATAAGTAAACTGTATTCAAAAAAGTGTTTTTTTAACCGGTTAATTGATTCGCTTTTTACTTATCATGAATGATATTAAAAATTATGTTATAAATTACGTACAATACAAAAAATCTTAATATTTAATCTAAACATTTATCCCATTAAATAGTATGAAATTGCTTTTAAAAAAATAGTGATGTCAAAAAGCTTTAAGTTATGGATCAGGCAAACTTTTCTTACCTACGTCGTGATGTGAAATCAGTTAAGTGTTTAAAACAGTGGTACGGAAATAGTGTTGGAGCAAGTTCCCTATCTAAAAAAAAAAAAAAAAAAAAAAAAAAAAGACATCAGTGACTTATAGGTTTGAACATAAAAATATAATAAACCTTAAAATGAAGGAATCTATTTATAACAAATTCTGTTTTCAACGTTAAAAAAATATTGATTTCGACGGAGAAGTAACGTATAAAACCAGCAGCTAGGACGGAAACCTGACTAAAATGAAACATTGTTTATTTTTCCGAAAACCGAATTCACCCCTACATTATATTCATATTTTGACATTTAACACATCTGAAAATTTTACTACGAAAGCCACGAGAGATTTTAAGATGACTTTTACACCCCCCCGGTTTTATCTCCCTCCCCCCTTCCCCCAACTAAAAGCATATCTATGCTGAAATGAACGGCTGTTTAAAAAGAAAAAATACATTGTACCTGTTTTATATCCTGCGAGTTACTCCTTTTCAAAATTTCATTAAAAAGAGTATTATAGATCCTGAAATATATTTTTCGCCCCCCCCCCCTTTTTTTAATTATTCTTCATGAGCAAAAGAAGGGAAAGAAGAATTCTAAAAATTTTGAATTTCATCCGATTTGAAATAAAGAACAATATTTAAAAAAAAAAGGATTCTAAAAACTTTTTAAAAATTATGTATATAAAACACCAATGCCCCAGTAATTTGGTTACATTTATATTTATAAAATTGAACTAAAATACGTAGACCTATGATGATTCTAGATCTATTATACCTTCTGTGATGAAATTTTGAAAAGGGATGATTCGCAGGATTTAAAAAAAGGAAAGTTGCTTTTTTTCTTTTTAAGCATCCTTCCATTTCAGCGTAGATGTGTTTGCAGTCAGGGGAAGAAAAGAGAAGGGTTGTGTGTAAAAAGCATCTCTCTTGTCGTGGCTTTCGTAGTAAAATTTTCAGATATGATAAATTTCAAAATATGAATATAATGAAGGAAAGAATTCGGCTTGAGGAAAAATGAAAAATATTTCATTCTAGATAAGTTTCCGTCTTAGCAGGTAGTTTGTATGTTATTTTCTCCGTTTTGATCAATAATTTTTGTGTTTAAGAAAGGATTTGTTATAGACGAACTTTTATTCTAAGTTTTAATATATTTTTATGCGCCGATTTATAAGTCAAACACCCGCTTTTATTTTAGACAGGGAACTTGCCACCACTATTTGCGTACTACTGTATTAACTTCTGATTTCACTACATGTCGTATAGGCAAGAAAGTTTGCTTGATCCATCTCTTAAAGCTTTTTGACATCTTTAATTTATTTAAATAAAATTTTGTACTATTTAATGGAGGAAATATTTAGATTAAATATTAAAAATTTTTCAATTAAAAAAGCAGTGTTTATCCCACGTTTCAATTTATTGTACGTAAAAAGAGAATCAGTTAACCTGTTACAAAAACATTTTTTGAATACAATTTACTTATGGTAAATGTGTGAAAAGTCAATGAATATTTTTTTTTGGTTTTTACTAAGTAAATAGACATTATTCAATCATAAATATTATTTTAAATTCCTTTCCATCCAACAAACTCTATTTCTGCAGGTGAATGGAGAGTCGATTTAACATGTTGACTGAAATTTGACGTTGCGAAATCAGCCGAAAAGCTAATGCATATGAAAACTAGAGTAATGTCTGAATTTCGACAACCTGTTGCCGCTGTCAGCGCAATCTGTTGGCCGAATTTGAACTATTATAAGGAAGTGTATACCTAAAAATTTATTGATTTTCTAATAACAATGCAGCAAACAATAACAATGCATCCTGTATTTATGTTTAATTTATTTAGTTGCTTTTTTTTTCGTATTTGTATCATTCACTTATAACTTACAAAGTTTAAAATCAACCACAAACAATTTTCTTCGTAGACTGTAATATAAATTGGAATTATTTAGAACGTCCCACTGAATGAACTACAAACGAAGCAATCAATCAGGGTAACTTTGACCTATCAAGGTAATTTTGATCCAAAAGAGAAAAAGATTAAAACTTGACGTTACTTGAGTTAACGATAAAGTTTTGGTCTCAAAATACAGATAGATGTACAAGAGCGAGTTTGGCAGCTCATTGGAAGTAATTCTTCAAGGTTCAACCATGGCAGAATCGATCAAAGTTTTGTAAAAGTGGAGCAACGTTACCCTGATTGACTGTACGTAATTAATATTCAAGAACGAATGTGGCATAGTAAATTTATCTTATATCAATTTCATAGTAATCTGTGTAATTCGAAAGAGTTAACTCATAGTCATATGGACATGAGCTATATTGAAGTCATAAACATTTTTTAAGTATAATAGAAGATTTTGGCGATTGAATTTTATCAAGTAAGCAAATATTTCAATGTTTTTAATTCCAATATTCATTGTCATTTAAAAATCACACCGGACTGTTATTCCCTTATAAATAAACAATCAGAATAATTTTGAAATTAAGGAACTTGAAAGATTACTAAAGAGATCAGTAATGACATGACAATTAAATAAGGATACTTTAGTGTAATATAATCCTTATCAGAAAATCATAATTTTAAAACACTTTTACCAATCTTTACTTGTATTTCAAATGTCATCAGATTGTTATTACCTTCTAAAATAACAACCAGTGTATCTAACACACTATTTTTTTTCAATGTTATGGGTAAGTCAGGGGGCCATACTCTTTTCAAAACTAATATTTTCAGCTTAAATATTTATTAAAAAAATTCAATTTTACCATCAAAGAACTTTATTGTGAGAAATTTGGTTTAGCAAAGGTTTTTTTTTTTCACTAAACTAGCAATTATTGTGAAATTTTATAAGCTTATAAATGATAAAAATTAGATATGCAATATTTTTAAAAAATATATAGCATGATAAAAATAAAATTGTGTTTCCCATGGCACATGGTGTAGCTCCTGATGTGTTCATTTACCGGTATAATAGGTAAAGTTTTGTGTGTCACTGTTCTTTTTGTGTATTGTAATAAATAGAAAAAATATTTTTATTTCTAAAATTTGCTACGGCTGGTGAAGTGAAATTAATAAATTTTAGGAGCGAAATATAGCACTTAGATAGCTTTTTTGCAGTATATTTTTGTTAATCTCCCATAAAAATTTTCTCGCCACTATGAATTAATAAATGCTTCCTTGAACCAGTCTTTTGAAAGAATATCTTGGCACATATCTCTCACACAAAAGGTTTCTTTTCAGTATGAATTAAAAGATATTTGCTTAAAAAATATAGATGAAAGAATTCTTTTTACATATCTAACACTCAAAAGGTTTATCACCATTATGAAGTAACAGAACTGTAAATTTAGGCTTTTAAGCAACTGGTGATTTAAGCAATCAACTTTGCTTGCTTAAATTATCTTCTGATAGATTATATTGTTTCATATCTCACAAGTTTCTCAGCAGTATGAATTAACACATGTCTGTTTAAATTTCCCTTTTGAGAGAATTTCTTGTTGCATATCTTACATACAAAGGGTTTCTCCTCAATATGGATTAACAGATGCTTGTTTAAATTACTCTTATCAGAGAATTTTTTGTTGCATTTTTCACACAAAAAAGGTTTTTCACCAGCATGGATTAACAAATGGCTGCTCAAATTGTTCCTTTGAGAGAATTTCTTGTTGCATATCTCACATACAAAGGGTTTCTCACCAGTATGAATTAACAGATGCTTCCTTAAATGGTCCTTTCGGGCGAATTCCTTGTTGCATATCTCACAGACAAATGATTTCTCACCAGTATGAATTAACAGATGGCTGCTTAAATGGTCCTTTCGAGAGAATTCTTTGTTGCATATCTCACACACAAACGGTTTTTCTCCTGTATGAATTAACAAATGGTTGTTTAAACTTCTCTTTTGAGAGAATTTCTTGTTGCATACCTCACATATAAATAGTTTCTCAACAGTATGAATTAACAGATGGCTGCTTAAATTGCTCTTTCGTGAGAATTCTTTGTTGCATACCTCACACAAAAAAGACTGCTTTGGCATAAATTCTTGCATAACTCACAAATAAAAGATTTCCCTGGCTTTGAGTTAGAAGCTGCTTTTTCAAAACGTTTTGATAAAAAAAAATTCTGCATTTGTTTCACACATTGAATATAATTTGAGTGATGTGATGTGTTAGATTAATGATTTTATTCATCTGTAATAAAATAAAATTAATTAATATAAGATGTTATGTTGCATTTAAAAATAAACAAATAAAATAATAAACTTATCACGAAAATTTAAAATCAATGTAGAAAATAAATTGTAACAAAATTTCTACCTTAGTATCAAAAACTAAAATAGACTCCCAGTTATCTGAAGTTAGCGGGATCAAAGGTGTTTCAGAAGAATTTCCTAACAGTATAAAGATTAGGTTACAAATAAAAAAACAGAAACAATTTAAAAATAGATAATTTATTATAAATAAAATATAAAATACATTTAAGGAGAAAATTCTTCAACTTAATATCATGTAAAGGAGCGATGATATTAAGTTACAGAATAACCAAGTATAGAGAGAAATTAAATAATTTTTGTGGTGATGGAATTTTAGTATGTACCGTATTTTCCTGCGTATAATCCGCACCAGCGTATAATCCGCGGATTATAAGATACTCATTGTTTTCAACATTCCAAAATACTAATAAATAAAGTTTCTATTGATTTAATTGTCCTATTTAAATGATAATTGTAAATAAAATAAATAATTATAGGATAACTGCAAGTTAAAATAATAATCGATAGTATCAATATTATTTAATAATAATTGTGATTAATGATTTTTTCCTTGTTCTTCTGCTATAATGGAAATTCGATTACGGTGATCAATTATATGCGATCTATCACCAATAATATTTGACAATTGTTTAATAATAGCAGGTAATAATATTCTTTAATAATAAATATTTTTAGTGTTTAATAATAGGTAAGAGACTCTTATTCTGTGAATAATATTTTTTTCCTTTTTCTTTTGCCATAATCGAATGTTCGATTATGACAATTGATTATATTCGATCTATTCTAACCTCTGCCTTTTCTACAGTGTTGCCAGTTTGGGGATTTTGTCCCCATTTTGGGGAATTTTGAACCTTCAGGGGAATTTTTTGGGGACACATATTTCTTGGGGACATGATTGGGGATTGAGGACATTTTTGGGGAAAAAATTGGGGAATTGTTCTCTCAATTTAAATTTTTACTTTCAGATATTTGCCAGTACTGGATATGTCTCGAATTCGTTTTTAATTTGGAAGCGAAAATAAAATACAGAAATAATAGGCATAAATCATTACTCTTGAGGTCGTTCTCACAAATTTATGCTACAAAAATAAAAACAATTTTAAAACTTTAATTTGTTGTTGCTTATTGACGATTAAATTGAGTTTCATGGAATGCGAGTAGAGATATTTGCAAATGCAAGACTTTCAATTGCATATTGATATCACATCACTATGTTTATAATTGACAATTGCTCAATGAATCCAGCAGCCCTTCTAATTCTTTTGATAAGAAACTTGAATGAAAATTCTGCGGTCTTAAACGACTTAGACCCAATGGCGTAGCATGCGCAGGGCGGAGAGAGCGGTCCGTCCTGGGTGTCACCCTCTAAAGAGTGACAGCCAATCTCTTTTTCAAAGTCTATATACAGTGTCTCACATAAGTGATGGGACACTTGTGCTTTACAAAAGGAAACTTATCAAATAAATTAAAAAAACATGTACACATTTTTTTGTGGGTATGTTTCATACTTAAATTTAGTAAAGATTATTACATAACATACATTTTGTCAAAATAAAATATTAATTTAATGAAAATACAAATGTTTAGAACGGAGCAAAAAATAGCTCACATAAGTGATGGGACACCATCATATATACAACAAAAGTCGTCTGAAATAAGCAATAAAAATATTTTTTGGGGTTTTATTTTTACTTAAAAGCAATTGGCAATAATTTATAAAATCGTCTGCAGTATTTCTCTCCAGTTTGTTTTGGAATTTTTGTGTTTTTTAGCTCTGTGTAGCCATGAATGCTAAACAAAAGAAAGTTCGCCTGAAATTCGAAAATTAGTTATTAATTTGCATATTGAACGTGGAAAATCTATTAGAAAAACTGCTGAAACAGATAACTTGAGTCGTTCAACAGTTTTCAATATCATTAAACGATATAAAAAGAATCATATGATTCAGGATAAAAGAAGACCTGGCCGATCATCAAAGCTATCCAATGGAATAAAGCGAATTATCGTTCTAAATATAAAAAAAAAATATCCAAGAAATAGTGCTTCAAAAGTTGCTGCTGATTTATAAGCATTATATGGAATAATTGTTAATCCTGAGACTATCAGAAGAGTAATTCGATCTGCTGGATATCACGGTAGAGTAGCCAGGAAAAAATTCTTCGTAAGTGAAAAGAATAGAAAACTCAGACTAGCTTTCGCAAAATCCAACATAAATAAGAATTCTGATTACTGGAATAAAGTTATATTTGCTGATGAGAGTAAATTTAATATATTTGGTTCTGACGGTAGAATCTTGGTGTGGAGAAAACCCAAGGAAGAATTTCGCAAACAGAACTTGGTACCAACAGTAAAACATGGTGGAGGAGGAGTTATGGTATGGGGATGTATGTCGTCCTGATGTCGTCACACTGCTCTGAACGTTAGACTCTGGCTGCTATATAACTGTCCTGAAATAATAAAAACACCACCACAATCTCCAGACTTAAATCCCATAGAGAATATTTGGCAAGAATTGGAATCAAGAATTTGCAAACACACCATTTCTTCAAAACAACAACTAAAATCGGTGCTTCAAGAAGAATGGGGTAAAATCACTCCAGAAATCACAAAAAATTAGTCGAATCCATCCCAAAAAGATTAAATCATGTTTTAAAAGTAAAAGAAAATCCAACAAAATATTAAAACCTTTTAAAAAATAAAATTTTTGGATAATAATTGATGGAAAAGTAAGTATCCCATCACTTATGTGAGCCATTTTTTGCTCCGTTCTGAACAATTGTATTTTTACTAAATTAATATTTTGACAAAATGTATGTTATGTAATAATTGTTACTAACTTTAAATATGAAACACACCCCAAAAATTTTTGCACATGTTTGTTTATTTATTTTATTGCAGTTTCTTTTTATAAAGCACAAGTGTCCCATCACTTTTGTGAGACACTATATATTAAATTTACTCTCATCAGCAAATATAACTTTATTCCAGTAATCAGAATTCTTATTTATGTTGGATTTTGCGAAAGCTAGTCTGAGTTTTCTATTCTTTTCACTTACGAAGAATTTTTTCCTGGCTACTCTACCGTGATATCCAGCAGATCGAATTACCCTTCTAATAATCTCAGGATTAACAATTATTCCATATAATGCTTGTAAATCAGCAGCAACTTTTGAAGCACTATTTCTTGGATTTTTTTTAATATTTCGATTGATAATTCGCTTTATTCCATTGGATAGCTTTGATGGTCGGCCAGGTCTTCTTTTATCCTGAATCATATGATTCTTTTTATATCGTTTAATGATATTGAAAACTGTTGAACGACTCAATTTAACTGTTTCAGCAGTTTTTCTAATAGATATTCCACGTTCAATATGCAAATTAATAACTAATTTTCGAATTTCAGGCGAACTTTCTTTTCGTTTAGCATTCATGGCTACACAGAGCTAAAAAACACAAAAATTCCAAAACAAACTGGAGAGAAATACTGCAGACGATTTTATAAATTATTGCCAATTGCTTTTAAGTAAAAATAAAACCCCAAAAAATATTTTTATTGTTTATTTCAGACGATTTTTGTTGCATATATAATGGTGTCCCATCACTTATGTGAGCTATTTTTTGCTCCGTTCTAAACATTTGTATTTTCATTAAATTAATATTTTATTATTTTGACAAAATGTATGTTATGTAATAATCTTTACTAAATTTAAGTATGAAACACACCCACAAAAAATGTGTACATGTTTTTTTAATTTATTTGATTAGTTTCCTTTTGTAAAGCACAAGTGTCCCATCACTTATGTGAGACACTGTAGATACCGCATTCACTTATGCGGATTATGGGTTGAGTGATGAATCGCTCTGTGGGTTTTTTTAATGCAGGAGGCCAAACGGTAAATAAAGAATGGTGTGGTCATTTGTTGTAATAAGACAGAATTGTAATTGAAAAAAATATGGCAGAGGGTGGGGAGTGACACCATTTACATCCTCCCCGGGTGTCACCCATTCTAGCTACGCCACTGCTTAGACCTTTACATTATTAAATATTCAGGACATGTCCGAACATTCATTTGCGGTGTTTTTAAAAGATTTAAGTAAAGCTGTTAAAAGAAACTACATTTGTTTTATTATAGACAAAATAACAGTGATTTATACAGCATAGATATTTTACTTTAGGTGATAAAAATTGAAAATATTTTTTTATAGCTTAAGTCAGATAGAAGCCGATAATGTCAGCATAATTTCCTATTCATTCAAGCGCCAACTTGTTAGAGATGGTCTAAACAATGAAACAAAAAATATTGGTATGAAAAGTGCAGATGGAGCTGGATGGATGGGTGATAGGCCAGTATCATCGCGATTGTCAACAATTTAAATAACAAGAATAAACGAGCTCGTAGCTGTAAAATGTATTTCTTATTCTCATCGATTAGCTGTGAATATGCATGCAAAATTCTATTGAGATTATTTTATTTATTTATTTTATTATTATTGTAAATGAGGAATTTTTTCGAAAAAAATACTTGATATAGGCAAAAAATTGAGTTTAAATTTGTTAAAAAAATTTATAACAAAAAACTGAAAATTGAGAACTTGCCTTTTTAAGTAGAAATTGCATTGGGGACTTTTTCTGAAAAAAGCCCAGATTTGGGGAAAATTTCAGAAATTTTGGGGAAATTGGCTTTCGACAATCTGGCAACACTGCTTTTCTATTACCTCCAGCTAAATTCATCTGTGTAATTTACGCATTTTCTTTTTCCAGGTGACAACAGACCCTATCACTGATGACGTCACAGACAACTCAACTTCCCATATTAGCCAAAAATGCGTTCCAAACAAACAACAAAGTGAAGAAAAAGATAGAGATGAAATGACATGCAGCTACAGTTGCAATCGGGAAATAGTTAAAAGGGTTACAATTCGGCCAAACAATTGTGGCTCGATATGGAAACTTCTAGTTTAGTAAATTCAGTCCTTGTTCCACGTTCTTGTATTTTTTTTTTTTTTTTTTTTGAACAATCATATTGGTTTTGACGGTATAGTGCATCTCTAAAACACTCTGAACTCTATGTGTTTGTTTGGAACATGGAACTAAGATAAGGGGAGACGACATATCAATCTAGCATTGTGGTGAGCATTGACGCCGAAAGACGAGTTCTTTACCCCCCCCTCCCCCTCCAGCGTCCGTCCATGTTTGACTTTTACCGTAGTTGACTTGGGCACAAAGCAGCTTACCCAGGTCAAATATGGTGGAAGTAAGGGGGAAGGAACGGCTACAAGTGACGTCATATATGTCGTCTCCATATAACTTTGAGCTCCATGGTTTGGAACATATTTGATTTGAGGCTGATATGTCGAGTTGAGTTGCCTGTGACGTCACACTGATAGAGTCTATTAAAACAAGATTCAGCAAACAAAAGATTAAATTGCAATTTTTGATCGAGATGAGCTGAGAAACTCTGTATTTTTCATAGAAGCATGTTGCAAAAAGACTAGACAAATAGTCTTTAAAAATCGGAGACCACCTCCCACTAGAAGGGCACGTCATATTTGAACCAATCACAAGCAGCTCCGCGAGCGGTTTCCCAAACAGAAAATCATTTATATGTATACATTTTATAATTGCCGGCACGGAGTAAGAAGCAGGAGGGGAAAGTAGTGTTAAAATTTTGCTATGCGGATTTTTTGACAATAGGGGGCGACACCTCTGCATCAGGGCTGTCGATCGATGTTTCTGCAATGCTTTTCAATGGAAAAATGGTGATTTTAAAAAAAATTTCTACGAAAAATCTGAATTTTTAGAAAGTTGTAAAAATGGAAATCTGGTTAATTGAAGTTTTCTTCACAACATACATATTTTTTAAAGGTATTCGGCGCTTCATTTTCTTTTTAAAGCCATTTAAAATAAGAGATCATTCAGACAAAAACCAAAGGGCAGGCCTTTTAAAAACATTGAATATCGCGGGTTAAAATGACTGTTGTAAGTAAGTTCAATATCGCAAAGAAATAGACTTATGATTCTTAGAAATTAAGTATTAATCAAATATTTTGGAGTAAATTTCAATTTCGCATATAGTTTTTATAATTTTTGTATAATTTAATAATTCATAATTTTGGATATTTATGCAATTAGTACATGTAGAATTAAAGGAAATTTTTATTTTAATTATTTGGAGGGGAAAAAATTTGTAAATTATAGGATCTCCAGATTACACATTTAAAATAATTTAAACATATTTTTTTTTTTACTTTCTTTTTATCTTTTATTTGTGACTGAGCAGTAAAAATAAATCTATTAATCAAAATTATTCTTAGCTCATTCAGGAACTTTTGCTTTTAAATCCTCATCTTCTCCATCCAGACAATTCAGGACCGTGTGAAATGGGGGGGGGGGGGTCGCCCAGTCCGAGGAGATTGAGGGAGCACCAAATTTATTCTACCAACACCAATTTCTTTTTTTATTTCCTGCTATCTTTACAAGGAGAAAGTATTGGATTTGTATAAATCTTCGAATTCCGGTTTTCGACGGATTTTACACGTTTTAGGGGTCAGAGATTCCAAAAAAAAAAAAAAAACATGTTCTTTTAAAATATCTGTCTCTGAAATATATTTTGTGGGGGCTCCATCTCAGGAAAAAATACACGGAATTTAATAAAACTTGATATTTAGGTAGCCCCTGATATAAATTATTGCTGATTAGTTTTTGGCGTAAATCGCTCAACAGGTGGCGCTGCTATGCTGCATTTTTTACGATTTACGCAACAGCTATATCTCAAGAACTAATACACGGATAGTAATAAAAATGTAAATAGTATAGTCTCATAGGTAGTCCCTGATATAAACTGGTGCTGATCAGTTTTTGGTGTAAATCGCTCAACAGGTAGTGCTGCTCATTTTTTACGATTTACGCAACAGCTATATTTTAAGAACTAATGCACGGATTGTAATAAAAATGTATATAGTATAGTCTAATAGGCAGTCCCTGATATAACTTATGCTGATCAGTTTTGGTGTAAATCGCTTACAGGTGTCGATGCTATGCTTCATTTTTTACGATTTACGTAACAGCTGTATTTCAAGCGCACGGATTCTAATAAAAATTTAGATTTAGGTAGCCCCTGATATAAATTGATGCTGATCAGTTTTTGGTGTAAATCACTCAACAGATGGAGCTGTTATGATGCATTTTTTATGGTTTATGCAACATCTGTATCTCAAGAACTACGCACGGATTTTAGATTTTAATAAAAATTTATATTTAGGTAGGTACTTATTTAAACTGACGCTGATCAGTTTTTGGTGTAAATAGCTCAACAGGTGGTACTGTTATGCTGCATTTTTTTACGGTTTACGCAACATCTGTATTTCAAGATATGTATTAAAGCCTGTGTAAAATTTCTAAAAAAAGGAATCGGAAACTTCAGTTGGCGAGATGAAATCGAAACAGTTTTATATTTTATGCAATGTTAAATTAAGGGAGTGGCCCAGGGGGATATCCCCCCTCCCAGAAAATTTGAAATTTTGTGTTTTCAATGGTCCAAAAGTACAATCCCCTCCCGGAACTCTATAATGTCCCCCCGGAGCCATTGATGTCCCTCCCGGAGAAAAGTGTCTGAATTCAACACTGATTTTATGGACCAATAAATTTGTGTAATATTTATTAATCCATAGACAGTGGATAAAGAAGTAATAAATACTACTTACAAATGCTATAAAAATCTTTGGCTAATTAATCTTTTGTAAAATGTACACGCCTTTTTTCATATTAAATAAGTTTGTATTTAGACACAAAACGAAGTCTGTGCTTTATTATTCCACATAATATTTTAAAAACATATAATAAGATCTATACGCAATACAAAATTCTCAATTTAAATATAATTACAAGTAAATAGCTTTATTTAAAAGCCTAAAAAGCATCACTCACTTGTGGAGCATGGAATAAACTTAATTTTTTTTCCTTCGTCTTTTTTTTTTCTATTATAGCCTGTTTTACATCCAGGAACGCAGTAATTATATCACATCTTAATTTATTTTATGATTTAGCAATATGAAACATAAACGAATAAAATAAAATATCTTTTAATTCGAACATATGCATCTTAAGCATACAATCATATTGAAATACTGCTGAAAAAACAGCTTACATCGTATCGCAGCCCCCTCATTATTTACCAAAATTTCACTTTGTGTTTTCGAAGAGTCATGCACATTAAGTTTCCCCTCCTGTTTCTTACTCCGTGATTGACGGTAGAAATGGGAAGTCAGTTCAGCTTGAAAAAAATTTCATCAGATTATCCGCGGATTATACGCAGGAAAATACGGTAAATGTGTTTAGTAAGAACTTCCCCAGATTTCAGAATTTTTTTTAATCTAATGTTAATATTTATTGCTAAAACATTCTGTATCATTTAATATAATTTACATTGCAATGAAATAATGTAACCAGCGGCATAGCCAAGTGGTCTCTCCAATTTCAAATTAATATCTGGGTTTCTCATTCATGCATTCAATAACACTGAGAATTACAAAGACAAAATCACAAAGAATTCATGAAAAATACCATTTTAGACAGGTGTTAAATGGTATAATTTTAAATAGCATTATTGAAAGTTATATCTTATGCCAAAACTAAGAACTGTTCTGTTTTAAGTAAATTTTCAACAGAAAGATGTTCTGTTTTAACTATATCCTCTAAAACTATTATAAGGTATTCTCTCTGTAATGCACCTATGAAGAGTATAATTATATTACGATGAATTCTGTGAAGTTGACCTATGATAAAGGTAAAGGAAATCAGGATTATACGAAAACAATACTATATATTTATAGTTCCTAAAACTTGAAACCTTTCTAAAATGGAACATTTTGCAATTGTGTTTCCTCCTTGGAATTTTTTTGGTGAACACAGAATCGTCATGTAAATGGAAACATTTGACAATCCCGAAGAGTAAGTATACAAATATACCTGCTAAGATGGAAATAGGTTTTGATGGAATCAACTGTTGCTGACAGTTAAGGGAAAAAATAAGTTTATACAAATGCAATAATGGCACACTGATTGAAATTCTAGACAATTATCTTTGTCAGTTTTATATCAAACAATATTACAATATAATGTTCTACCTGTAATTAATAAAAGTAACTCTATTCTTGAACTGGTTATTTGTGAACTTTTATTGCCCCTTTTAAAATACTGCAAGAGATCTGAATATGATTTATCTTCTGTTTTAAAATATGCTGATGATTTATTTTCATCTCTAAAAGTGTTTTTGTCAAACAGAAAGCAAGAAATGAGAAAACTGGCGCTTAAAAGTGTGTTGACCAGTTTAAAAAAAGCAGAATTCCTCACTACAGAAAACTTTGACATTTTTTTTGAATCATACAGATTCCTTGTCAAGTTGGCTATTCGATGAAGCTAGTTAATACATCACATGATAAATCTGAAGAATATTTCCCGAGATCAAAGTTTTTTTTTTCTTTCTTGAATTCTTTTATTTCGAGTCTAATTGATATTTAGAAAAAGAGCAGAAGAATATTGAAAAGTTTTAATATTCCTCTGTGTTTTTACTAATTAATGGCAATTTTTGTCATTGAATTTTTCTACTGGAGTCATTTTTTAAATAAATTAATTCATTCTAAAAGACAGATTTTTTTATGTACATTTTTTGTATTGTAGTTTTATATTTTCTGGCACATTTGCGGCAATTACAGAACTATGGGAAAGTTCATAATTTTTCTACAAATTGAAAAGGATAGGAGAAACATCAAAAATTGTTTTTACACTGATTACACAACAGCGTCAAATTTTGGGTGTCCTCCCCCCCACTCTCCTGAAACATCGAAATGTCTCCCCAGAATATTTAGTATCAGGGTTCAATTTAAGTGGTATCGCATCGCAATTTGCGATTCAAATTTAACTAAAATGCGATCCAAGAAATGCATTAAATCGCAATCATTGCGATGCATATTTCCCTTTGTTATGTCATATACACTTAAAGTTAAAATTTAAAGGTGTTTTTACACGACATACGTTGTGTTATTACTCTCCCCAAGTTTTTATTTACAATGGAAGTACAGCGAGACGCCATTGCTGGATGCATTTTTCCCAGTAAACACATGATTTTTTCCCGCCCTGACGCTGTGATTGATTACTGAATCATTGTTACTCGCTAATAACGACGTTTGCTCATAGAAGTTTGACTTGCGTGTTGTAGTGGTTCTGGTTAAATAATTTCTTTAAAAAAAATTGTAAATTTTCAAGATTTAAAAGTTACGTTAGCTAGTTTTTACTTGCTATACAAAAGTGTCTAACTGCTATTCAAAAGTGACTTTGTATAGCAGTTACTGCTATGCAACTTTCTTTTTCTAAATCGACCCCTGTTTAGTATTTTTTTATTCATCTAGAAGTGCTACCCCTGTCCGGAATTTCAAATTGCCCTTTCCAGAGTTGCAAAAATCCCTCCCGCAGAAAAATGTCTCAATCATCTGAAATGACTGACTTGTGAATGCTCAGTTTAAAAATTGCTTACAGAAGCTTCGTTGGTGGAAGAAGAGTTGTGTATGAAGAGGGTGGTAATGGGATTCTGTCTTTGACAATGAGAAATCCAAAGCTTAAATTAAACATAATTCAAATACTAAACTACGAGAACTTACAACTGAACTTACCACCGAGAACGAACTAAAACTTTTTCAAACCGTAAAAAATAAATTGCTTCTGAAGTAAAATAACAGTAACCAATTATTTTTTTTTTTTTACACAGTTCAATATTGCCAAGAAAATGTTAATCAATCACAAATAAAACTGTTTTAAAAAATTAGCATCCTTGAAGTTCATGACCAGATATTGGAAGAAACTATTGGGGCCAAATATGGTAGCAAAAACAGCAAAACAGGAAACAGAGAAACTCAGAAGAATTATGGCTGTTTTAGACATTTATAACCCGACTATTAATTCCAACATAAACTATATTTCTTGAGTGAGCTTGTAATCTCACTAGTTTCTTTAGCAAAAATAGAATGTCTTTTTCTTAAACATTAATCAGACAATAGATAAACATAAATCAGTTTTTTTTTAATAAACTAGATTTATAAACCAGACAATAATAAGTTAAATAGTTTTAAATAAATATTGATGTAGAATATTTCAATAAAACTTGTTTAATAATTTCTGTAGTTCTAGGGTTAAACTTAACCTGTTAATACTAATTTTAATGTAAGCTAACATTTATATATAGTATGAAGCTTGACTAAAAATATTTATCTTTTTAGTATGGGTTCAGTTTTTTAGATTATATTGTTATTATAATCTGTGGCATATCATAATATAACTTGGTTGTATTACTAGCTACATTTGTTGAGATAAATCTAATTTTATATTATGCATGCTATTTTTTTAATTAAGAAATTAATAAAGATATATTTAAATTCTTAAAGTTACCCATACACACACATAATCAAACCTTTTAAGATGTAATTGAAAGGAACAGGGAAAAACTATATTAGTTTTCCATTGAAAGAAGTGCAATTACAGTAGACTCTCTCAAATCCGCACAGCTTGGGACCAGAGATTGTGCAGATTTTAGAATTTTGCGGATTTCTGGTCATTGCTTTGTTTACATTTTTTAAACAGCAATTTGGGTGGAATTAATAGTGCAATTGGAACTGTAATGAATGCTTACAATATAATAAAATATTAAAATAAGTAATAAATTAAAATAATAAAAATTTAGATAATTTTTAAATGATTAAAATACTAATAGCAAAGGTCAAGTTAATAACTAATAGTGTATTATTAAATATTCATTATAAATATTAAATGTGTTTTATTCAAAATTATTCAACAAAACTTACCTCATAAAAGTACATTACTAATTCACATCAAAATCATAAAATAAGTTTTTTTTTTTCAAGTTTAGCCAGGCTTAATAACCAAAACATTTTGATTAATGCATAAATATATTTGGTAAGAAGATTGTGATTACCAGTAATATGAGAAATATCTTGAATTTTTTTCCAAAAAAATTTATTTATCCTTTATGAAAAAACATGAATAGAGTATTAAGAAAATTGCAAACTTAAAAATACATGAATTAATACAAAACTAAAAAAAAAAATCAAATTTTGTCCCAATATCTGAACTGAAAGTTTCATTGTTTACATCCATAAAATATGTGCGGATTTTAGAGAGTTGCGGATTTCTGGTTTGCAGATTTGAGGGAGTCTACTGTAATTACATTTCTAAGATATTCTGTCTAAATAAGATCTTTTTCCCGTTTTCTCAGTATTCTGAAACTTTTCTATTTGAGACAGGATTACGTTTCAGAAAGATTCCGCTTTTACAGGTTTCATTGTGTTTATAAATACCTGTTATATTCTTTTATGACGAAACCGCTAATAAGTGATGAAAAATCACTTTCAGACAGATTTTCAGCAAATTTAATGATATGGCAGTCTATATCAGGACCATGTAATGCTTCTGATTAAGGCAGGTTTCTAGTAAAGATCATTACACTTTAGACAGATTTTACTATAGGGGAGACTGAAATAAAGTTGACCACCTTTGCAGTTTACATTTTTCCCCCCTTTAATGTAATGTCCATTTTGCCTAAAATATGCTTGAATGTGCCTAAATCAATTTTACATGCCTCAGAATTGTTTCAGAACATAGTTTCAAATAATTAAAAAAATAATTATTTGTATATGTTCATAAAGTGGTCCAGTGTGCCCCAGAAGACAGGTACACTGGTCCACCCACTGGGACTTGTGGTATTCTATCAAGTATTATTTGAATTACAACATAAGTTTATTTTTTACTAATTTAAGTCCTCTTTATTTTACCTTATATCTCCAAAATAACATAATACTGCAAATTTTTCAAGTAAAATATTCAAATAAATCATTTACAAAACAAAGAGAAAATCATCAAAAATATTATATTTTTTAAACAACAACAGATTGATACAGGAGCAATTGAAAATAAGGGGAAATTATTAATTAAAAAAAAGTCATCTTCATGAAAACTTGAAAATAAAACCCCGATAATTCAGATTAGTTAGGACCAGACCAAATCCGGGTTTTCAAAAATCTGGAGAATGAAAATAAAAGAAATAAAATAAAACATACTTACAGAAAATCACCTTTATATGAAACATACGTAATATTTACAAATCGTAAAAATGTTTACTTAATAACTATAAAGTTTTTAATCTTCTGCTGTGACAGTCTTACAGGCCGCATGGTCACAAATCCACTTGAGCATAAGTAGTTCGTTTGGTGTAGTCTCCACATGATATTTAAAATAAACTAATTATTGTTCTTGAATGGGACATTGCTTCATTATGGCTAATAACTTTTGGTTGATTATCACAGGTAATTTTATTTTCGTCTATATCATCTTCATTTTCTTCAGTTGCACACAAAGAGATTATTTTGTCATTTGTAAATGAGTCATTTACTTTCAATCAATTTCTAATGTCACTGTTAACATCTGAACAAAAATATTTTTTTTTAATATGCAAACAAAATTATCAGATGTAATTTCTTTTGCATTCTTGTTTATTCCCCCTTCTATTTCAATTTTCCGCACGTGATTTGTAGAGTCGTTTTGCCACAAAGACAAGGAAACAGCCTCGAGAGGACTATGGACTGGCTGACAAAAATAAAAAAAGCGATCCTTATCAGTCAGTGTATCTATATAGACTATTTTATTCTGCTTTCTCGTAATACTTCAAGTAAAACTTTATGGTACAGTAAGCTTTTGATGACATTTCTAAATGGATTAAATAGTAAGCTGTGAATAATGGAATTTCCATTCTTAAAAGAAACATAGCTGGTCCTTTGATAGGTAACATCAAAGAGTTTAAATAAAAAAAACGCAAAGTATTTTTCTGAAAAGATTTCAGAAAGAACTTTACTAAGAATGCAAGAATGGAATAAATTTATATTATGAAAATTTTCCAATTGCTTCTCAAACTTGGAAAGAAAAAATCGAACAGACTGATCTGGATATAACGGTATCTGAATTAGCTGTACTTATGAGCTTGAAATTTTCCTGAAATAATTTTGGATCTCAGGGGGAATTTATGATAACAGCTATACAAACAATAGATTATCAACCATAAATTTTGATCCAAATTTGTTTCATGTTACACGTAAAATGATTAATGAAATTTCAGAACTGTCAGAAAATGCTTTAGTAATAACTGGTCTGACCAGTTAGTAAGATACTTGTATTGTTTTAAAAACAGTAATTACGAATGAAAATATTTCTTCCTATGATGCACAGATATTTTCCTTTGTTTACTTTATTTTAGAGTTTAATAATTACTTTAAAATAGTATTTACTTGTAGAGAATAAGCAGTTATTAAATATTTCTAAAATTCTACATTAATGTAACAGAATAGAATGTGGTCCACTGTACCCCAGCAGCGGTTGGTTCAGTGAGCCCCGTGTTGAAGTTCTATACGTTCTCATAAAATTATTATTTAAAGCTTTCTTTTACCATATTAACTGTAATATTAAATAAAAAAGTATCTATTTTTACTAATTTATCTATAACATTTAATTAATAATAGAGAAAAATATGACGATTAAAATTTTTATTTTTATAAACTCATAACAACCAATCACGATAAGATGAATCATTGTGAGATAACAATGCATTTTAAAGGCTATAAATAATCAACTCATTACTGCAATCTATTATTCTAAAAGAAAAGTTATATAAATATAAAAGTCAGGGTTGGCACGGTTTAAACCAATTGGTTTTAACCATGGTTTAAGCCATGGTTTAAACCAACTGGTTTTTTTCTCAAAAAAACCAATTGGTTTTTTTTTTTTTTTTTTTTCAAAAAAATCGAGTGACATTTTCTCATTTTTCTTTATAATTTAAGACCAACAAATTATGGGATACAAATATTTTCTACTTTTGATGTTTTATTTCAGCAATAAGTATTAGATATAGTGGGTTTAGGTCATTTTTTTTATATTTAGGATAAAAATTGGTATGCATTGGTGATCACACTCTATTCCGCTAAAGAAAAACTTAGAACATGTGAATTGATCAAAGATAAAATAGATTAAAAACATGCAATTTTTAGTATAAAATATTTACATTTAAAAAAAGCAGATTATTTAAAGCAATCTATCATAACATGCCCAATGATTTCGAATATGAAGCTACATAAATCGATGATCTTTAAGATTTTGGTCAAACTGTATCAGAATTTTTTTTTATCGGAGAAATTATCTTTAAGAAATAAAATTAAAATATGAAGTTGAATAAGAGAGTATTCAAAAATATGATGATAGTTAAAGCATTTTAATAATGCCAATCTCACTTTTCCCTGTTATCTGCTGAATCTAATCACCAAAAATGTTGATTTCAAATTGCTACTTAAAAAAAACTCAAGAAGTATTTTAAATTAATTTTTTTAGAAATTCTAGAAAAGAATATTATAGTCATCAAACTGCATCAAATGTTTATTATAATTAATCAACATTTTTTTAATAAATTTTTTCAAAGTATTAATGTTTGATTGTGTAGAATAATTTATTCTTTGAACACAAGAATGTTTACTATAATTGTTTAAAATATGAATTTTTTTTTCAATTTTCTACATAATTCACTATAATTATTTAATTTAAATTACTTTCAAATAAAGTTATACTACTTATAATCCAACAATGTCTATTTTTATCAATAAATATGCATGCATATCTTATAAAAAAGCATGTTCTAAAAAAACCCGGTTTAAACCAAAAAAACCTGGTTTAAACCAAAAAAACCTGGTTTAAACAAAAAAAACCGGGTTTTTTTTCGAAAAAACCTGGTTTTTTTCCAACTCTGATAAAAGTACATAAAATTGGTCATCTGTGTACTTTCATCCACTGCAGCCCATTCTCCCTTACATGTAATATAAAATGTATACTTATATAAATTGGGCAGAATTTTTAAAAAATTAATTTTCCTATAACAGAATGCTACCATAATAAAAATATTCCAATGTCGTGGAAGAAAAAGTACTAAACACTCACTCTTACTCTTCAACAAATTATCATAGAAGAAAATTATTGTAAACAAAGTCTACTTTTAAATGATATACAGTATACTCCCTCAAATCCACATTCATAAAATCTGAAACTCTCTAAAATCAGCACATAATTTACAGATGTAAACAATGAAATATTCAGTACAGATGTAGATGGAAAAATTGACTTTTTTAGTTTTATATCAATTCCATATATTTTTTTAATTTATAATTTTTGTTAAGGTTAATGAATTCATGTTTCTTCATTATTTCTGAAAAAATCAAGATATTTCTGATATCATTTTTAATCACAATTTTATCAAATACCGTAAAATACCGTTAACCGTTTAAAAAAAAACGTAAATTCTGTCGAAAAATCGCAGAAAAAAGGAGAAATTAGTAAAAAAAAAAAAAAACCAAAACAAGCATGAAATCAATTAAAAAATCTTGAAAAAACGCACATTTCATCAAAGATTCACGATTCATTCATTTCAAAATAATTCATCCCACTCCCAATCGCCTTTGAGAATCGGGAGGGAGGGCGCTTTCTCGGGATTTTTTGAAAATTTCAAATTCTTTATAAAGTGGGGAGGGGGCGTTTGATCGGGAAGGGCGGATTAACGGGATTTTACGGTATATTTATGCATTAATCAAGCTTTTTTAGTTATTAAGTCTGGCTAAACCTGAGATAAAGCTTTGTTTTTTTATGATCTTGATGTGAATTAGTAATGTAACTTTATGAGGCAAATTTCATTGAATAATTTGGGAAAAACACATTTCATCTTTATAAAGAATATTTAATTGTACATTATTGATTATTAACTGGATCTTTGCTTTTAGTATTTTAATCATTTTAAAAATTATCTAAATTTTTATTACATTTTAGTTTATTACTTATTTAATATTTTACTATATTGTATGCATTCATAACACTTCTGATTTCATAATTAATTACATTGAAATTACTTTTTATAAAATATAAACAAAACAATAACCAGAAATCTGCAAAATCCTGAAATTTGCAAAACATCTGGTCCCAAGCTGTGCAGATTTGAGGGAGTCTACTGTATATAAAATTTTCGATACTATTTGGATATCCTGTCAATAAAAAAACTATTGTCAATTTATAAGATTAAATGCCAATAATGGATTATCATAAATATTATATTTAATGATTTTAAAAATGATACACACGTTTAAAGTTAATAAGTTATTTTTATTTGGATTTTTTTTTTTTTTTGTATTTTTATTAGAATTTTACAAATTTTTTTGTTCTACCATTATTTAAAATAAAAATTATGTTAATATGTATAATTTGGCTGTTAGTTTGGCGATTTGTACAATTTGGCAAAAATTTGTCAATGGGATAACCAAGTAATACCAAATTTTCTTAGGAGGCATATACTCATTAAAATGAACCCAAACTTCATTTTTTTCAATGGCAATACAAAATTTTATCAAGCTATGACAAATCTATGATTCAAACTAGTCCTAGACACCAAATTTCAATAAGTCATTTGAATTATATCTATTCAAAATTTAGTGTTTCTAATGTTAAATGACATTTTTATATTTTTATTACTATCTCCTGAAATTATACTCCTAAAGTGCTAATTTTTTAGATACAACTCAACTAATAAAAAGATACCAAAACATGAACATATTGCATTTGTATTTATTATAATTTTCTGAATTATGAAATTAATATTCGAAAAAATTATGTATTGTAACCTACAATATTTTTAAGGACCTGTTATATGGAAATCATAAATTTTAAATTTTCTTCCAAGTAGTTTTCAAATTTTGCTTAGAAAACAGCAAAATAATGGTTTAAAAGTTTACTTTGACTTTGTAAACAAGTTCTGAAAGTGAAAGTAACTTTATAAAGAAATACCTGTGACGGAAATAAAAAAAGCAATCAAGGAGCAATCTTGAAAGGATTTCAGCGATCCAATGAAAAAAAAATATTATTTAAAAATGTCATAATGCGAAAGAGTTATTAAAAAACTAGCTCAACGCAAGAATAACATTAGCTTGTGAATGTTTTCCCAGGCAGGGACAGATGCCTTAAGGGGTTGTCTATGATAGAAGTGACTAAATATGTTGAAACTTCTTATCTCTTTCCTGCAATTTAGCAGTCTTCAATTACTGCTTCAGTGATGGTTAATGTGCCTTAATCAAGAAGAGGGTTCTCACGGTCAACAATCGAGTACTGAACTTCAATTTGGATACAGCTCCTGAAATATGCTCATTATAAAATAATTAATTTCTCAGAAAGTTGCACAAAATTTTGTGTTTTAGGGTAATAGAAAGGTGTGACATTCATTAATGCTGTGAGAATTGTGTACTGCTAAAGAAAAAACAATGTTAGGGTTTGTTTTAATTTGTAGATGGCCCCCTAAGCAAATTTACATACATCATTTAAAAGTAGACTTCAGTATTTTCAATCGTTTAGTGCCAGTAACTTTCCTCAATGATAGTTTGTTGAGGAGTATGTAGGAGATATTTACTTTGTTTTCCATGACTGTACAAATGCACAAAAAAATTATTTTTTATATGGTATTTAAATTAAAGAAATAATACCAAACTTTTTTAACAGTACTCAACTTCCATTCATGAACCTTGCTTCATTTCTTTAAAATAGACTTTTATGTTATATGTTTTCATAATTACTCTGCATTTTGGATGTTCCGACTTTTTTATTTAGTTCCATTTCTTTTGCGTTTTTTATATTTGTTATTGACAAGAACATTTTTTTTCATCATTCTTCTGTTTCTAAACTATACATTTAGAAAATATAAAGTAAAATGTATTTTTTTACCATGTTAAAGTAACACTTCCTAGTGTTATATATATACATATGTATATATTTGTTATATATAGTAAAATATACAGCATTAGACATACACTAAAGATATTACTGAAACAAAAAGTGTGTCTCTCATACAATGAATGCTTAGGCTAAGCCCAACCATACCGTAAATTACCCCCTCCTCAGAAAACAAATTATAATAAATAGATTTCTAAATTTTATTCTTTCATTTTAAAGCAGTACCGTTGACTAGATATTCTTGAACTAAAATTGATAGTTTTCACCAGTTAATAATCATTAAGAGTTTAGAATATTTTTATTACAAAATACAGAGTCTTTGGTAGAAGAATAAGCAAAAGAAACACATCTTACCATTAATTTATTTTAGTAAAGACGTAGGACATTAAATTCTAAAAACTCTCTTTCATTATATCGCTATAAGTCATTATATTTCAAAAATTAGCCGACTTAGCATAGAACTTTGATATCGTCCAAGTTCACATAACAGCAAAGAGACGCCAACGCTATGAATGAATCACCATGACTTGGGTAGTATGATGAATGAATCGAATCAATAAATGTTCTACCACAGAAAGTTCAACTGTAGCCGTTGCTATGAATGAATCTTTATCTCTAATAACTTAAAGTACATGGTTCATTAAATAGAAATTCCTTGATTCATTCATTGTTTTTTCAATATTTTGGCGTCTTGTTAGTTCCTCAGATTACAGTATTAGATAGTCTTTAAAATAGGGATGCAACGGATATCCGGCTGATTTTTCAATATCCGAAATATCATCGGATATCTGAATCACAGTCACCGGATATCCGACTTCTCTATCGGATATCCGGCAGAATGCAACAAACCAAATATATATTAATAACAGTAATCGTTTGATCCCAAATAATGCGAAAAACTTTTGTTTATAATGCAAAAGATGACATATTATTATAAGTTCCCTATCGATGAATTAAAGGTAATTCTCAAAAGTTTAAAGAATTGCCAGCTTTCCAACTATTTATATTTAAATTCTGTAACAAATTAAAAAATTTACCTTTACATCTTTTAGAAAATTGTATCTACTTTCAGATTGTAAAACAAAATTTGAAGTCAAAATAGCAAATAAAGCTTTTGTGCAAAAATGTATAAAGATGAAAAACCAACATTGAGAAATGCACAAATAATGCATGAAAAGAATAGAAAACAGTCGTTTCGAATCTACTATTGAGATTCTTCATCAGTATAAGACTCAGCGTGCTAGAAAAAGCTAAGCTGAGCAAAGTGACATGGAAGCACAGTCTTATATACCTATTACAGGAGCGAATGGTAATAGATTCGAAACAGCTGTTTGCTACCTTACATGCATTTCTAAACGTTGGTTTTCTATCTTCATAAAATTTGAAGTTGTTTATTAAACTGTGATTTTACTAATTTTCTTTCTTTGTTTTAATTTAAACAATGGGTTAATTGGTTTTTAAGTTACACAACTAAACAAACCTATTTTTAATTTCTTCTATCTTTCAAAGAAGAAATTATTGTAATAATTTTTTTTTTTTTTTGACAAATTTGCGTGTTTTAGGGATCAAATATCCCCAAAAACATGTTTATTCAAAACATCTGTCTGTCCCAGTATCGCCATCATACTTTAAAAAAGTGTATGAAGTTATGCATAGAATGATCCAAATATTTTGTGCATATTTTTGACTAACCAGCAGGTTCTTCTTCAATATGGAAACATTTCGCTGTAAGGCAGTGCTGTAATTGCAATTTTTGTGCCATTTTCATTGTTCTACCATCAAATACTGTATGAAGTTATGCATAGAATTGAACCAGATTTCTTTGGATACATTTCTGGGAATGACTGTCTGGTCTTCCTTCAATTTGAAAATAGTTTGTCTAAAGATGGTACTGTAATAATGATTTTTGTAAAATTATTTTGATTTTTCATAATCCTTACAGAGAATTGGCGGTTCATGCAGCAATGCGAACTTCGTATCTTTCTAAAACTGGCTATTCGCAACAACTGATGTATAGCGGAACAAAAAAGAATATTGATTTTAATAAATATCATGATCGAGATTAACTCATTCTTAATCTAATTAACTGACTGCAGTAAAAATTCTAGATGAAAATAAAAATTGATATAGTACTGAACTAACAATATTGAATATTATTAATACAGTTGACTCTCTCTACAACAAAACTCTATCCAGCGAATTTCTCTATTTAACGAATTTTTTGTAGGAACAGTCAATTTTTTTCATGATTACATTAAAAATAATCTACATATAGTGAAATATATATCTCCATTTAATGAATTTTTTCAAAAATGTTCTTATACATGTTCTGAAAACACTTCAAATTATTTGTAAATTTTTTTCATTGATTTCTCGTTTATAAGTCATAGCTACATAGCATCCTCTACCTTATTCCTTATGTCTAAAAAAGGCATTCAACCCCCCCCCCCTAAAAAAAAAACATTATTTTTGCATGGTTATACTTGACTTTGTTTTAGCCAAGGTGAGCTTGCGTTCTTGGAAAAGAGTGAAACATTTGCTTGCTATTGGAATGATTTGCAATAATCACAAAGCATCCTAAAAGATAAAACTATTCCATTATTGTCTTGAAAATGGTGTTTATTTCTTGGTTTGGATAGTAAGTCAGCAATAAGGAAGGGGTGAGGGGACAATTGCAGAAAAGGTTGTTTTTTTCAGCAGGTTTTCATCTATCTAAACTAATCTCATTACTTTTAGAGTTTAGAGATTATGTTTGTTGTTTGTGGCGACTTAGAATATTTTTTGTTGTGAGAGATCATTTGAATGAAGAATTGTTACTAAATGTCATCTATGCTGGTGTTATCTTCTACTGCATCTGCATAAAAACTCCTTTGGGATAAGCATAACGCTTTCTTATAAAGTACAAAATTTTTTGCCGTTTTCTATTCAATGAATTTTTTGACTGAACGATGGATTTCGTTATATAGAGATTCGACTGTATTTCTAAATATTTTTTGAAACATTCAGATATATGGAATAGAAGAGAGTTTTGGGATTGGTGCATCCAACTAGTAGTTATTTTCATGATTTCATTATAAATATTTAAAATTAAAAAAAATTTTTTTTTTTTGCTTATAAATTTGAAAGTGATTTAACTTAAAGTAAAATTAAATGTAGCTTAAGGTAAAACAGTATTAAATAATCACAACATGTTTGGAAATACAGTAGAGGACCTATTATCCGGAATTCCGAAATCCGGAAGGACCCGAAATCCGGAAATGAAGGCGATTGAGAACGGTATGAATTATTATGAAATGAATGAATCATTGAAGAAATGTCCGTTTTTTTGAGATTTTTAAAGAGATTTCATGCTTTTTCGGCTTTTTTTTTTTACAAAATTCTCCTTCTTTCCGCGTTTTTTCGACAGAATTTGCGTTTTTTATTAAAAACGCAAAATTTTCAAGAACTGCTTCAAATATCAAAATTCATGAATCATACAAGAATTTATGATTCATTCATTTCATCATGATTCATTCCCATAAAAACGCAAATTTTTTCAAGTGTCGCGAAAAAACTCTGCAAATTCGTAAAATATCGCAATAAAACCCTGCAAATTTCGTCAAATATCGCGATAAAACCCTGCAAATCACTTCAAATATCGCGAAAAAATCCTGTGTAAGCGCCCCCCTCTAATTATTTTATGATTTTTTCGTCAAGTTGGGGGGGGGGGGAGGCGCGGATTATTTTACGGTAATATATATACACACACACATACATATATATATATACATACGTATATATATATATATATATAAAGCCAATTAGAAAAACGTCCGGATTTTGAAAAGTTCTGAATTTTTGATGTCCGGATTTCAGACTTTTGTACTGTAGTACAAGAGTCAAAGTTGTAGCATAGTGTTTATTCTACAGACTTCTCATACAACACACTTTTCATTCATATTCTAGATGGTAGTGCTATAATTTTGTTATTATTTTAAAATTTTCTGTGTCTTTTTTATGGAGGGGGGGGGGGGGGAGTGTCAAGTTTCGAACGGACCCGAAATCCGGAAAGCCCTCGGTCCCGACGATTCCGGATAATAGGTCCTTTACTGTAACTCTTCAACCATTGGTATATTCGTAAGCCTTTTTATGTTTACATTATAAATGGAAGCTATGTATTTCTTTGTGAAATTACTTTACAATTACAAAATAAACATATTGATAAATGTGTAAAATTTGTTCTATAAATTATATGCATTTCATTGTACAAATTATTAGCAATTATCAGCATTTCATTGTAATTATTAGCCATTATCAGCATTTCATGGACAAATAAACAGAATATTTAAATGTTTGAAGTACATTTTTTATTCAATATTATTAATATACACATACAGGGCTTGAACTTTGGCATGAGATGGCTGAATTCATGCCTTAAAAAATCTTATGGCCAAGACATTCCTGTAACCTCAAAAAAAAAAAAAAAATCCCTTTTTGAAATTTTTTTTTTAATTTTTTTTATTTTTAAATGGCGATCAAATCTTAGGACTGACTGATTTTTGTGATATTTTCCGCTATCAATTGGCAAATCTGTTTTCTCTTACGGCAATTATACAAAATTCATGATTGTTTTTTTGCATTTGATTGAAAAACTTTGCAATTTTTCTCACAATTTTCTCGCTTGCTTGCCTCGCAAACTTTTGCAACTTTTTTCTCAAGACCGATTGCCAAATTTTACAATTTTTTTCTCTCAACTGAATGTGACAAATTTAGCTATTTTATTCTGCGACTGATTGGAAATTTTCCCTTTTTGTTTTAGTGACATTCTGCTGAAATTAATAATTATTTTACTGTGTGCAGCGAAAAATTTGTGTTTTTTCTCTGTTACCTGCTGATGATTTTCATGATATTTGCTTGTGACAGGCTAACAAATTTCACAATATTTTACTGTAAATGACTGATGAATTTCGGTATATTTTCCCACTGCCCAAGTTCCCTCAAACTTAAAATTTTTTCAGACCAATTGACTATTTTTAAAAATTTATTTTTGCCAATGGTGGACAAAATCAGCGATATTTTTTCTATGGCTGATTTCCGTATTTTGTAAATTTCTTTTTCTAATTTATTTCGTCTCTTTTGCCGAAACAAGAAATTTCTAAAAGGGCAGTAATGGTCACTAGAGTTCTATCTAATTAGCCTGGAATCAGCATTAAACAAAATGAGATTAGATCTTGTGTTGCACATTGGAGAGAAAAAAAACAAAAAAAAAAAACATGTTTTTTTACAATCAATGGATTAGATTTTTTTTCATTTTTCGAAATCATCGCACAGTTTGTAATCAATGGGCTTGATAATCATATTTCTTTTTTCATTTAAAAGATAATCTTTCATACGATGTTTCTGTTTGGATTCGTTTTTTTTTTTTCCCATATCTGATAATTTGCATCTGCCCATTTTGTAACTTTTTATTTTCTTCTTTATTAAAAATGACATTTATTTCCTATTCAAATAAAAATTCATCTAAATTTAAAGAATTTCATAAAAAAATAATAATAAATAAATAAATAAATAAAATGAGGACATCCATTGTCCAAAGCAAGATGTTTAAATGTTTCCCATTGAGTTAATGAAAATCAGTAAAAACATTATTTTTGATGATCAAAACATGACTCATGTAATAAGAGTCACATACTACATATGTCATGGATTTCCTGGACCAATAATAAACAAAATAAAATGCAGACACCACAAGGTCCATTCTCAACCGATAACATCAATCGCTTTCCAAATGATTGGAAAAAAAAAAGGCAAACTTTAAGGAAACACATTTAGAAAGAATAAATAGTTTATGTGCATAGTTCACAGAAATTAGGACATGACCTTTTTAAATAAACCATTTCTCATGGAATAGAAGAAACCTACTGATTATGCCCTTTTCAGAATTTCATATGGGTTTAAAATTCCACTTCATAGAAGAACATAATTCAATTAGCTAAGATGACAGAAATTACAGTATTGACGATAATTCCACTAAGTGGTATGCAATCACCGCAGGATATTGACAATACAATCATCTAAATGTATTATTCTTGCAACTAAATTAAAAATGAATGCCTATCAGATTTTACAAAAAAATAAATAAATAAATAAATAAAATAAAATAAAAATAAAAAAGTGTAACTTACAGAAGATTCTAAACCACACAAAATCAAATAAAATCTAAATTAAAATATTCATTTAGCAACTTAATTATTAATTGTTCATAACACTCAATGAAAATTGAAAAATATATATGGTATATATAAGGCTTGATTCTTTTCGTTTGTTTTAATTAAAATAGACATTTTGGATAATTATCTTGAGTTGTTGATTTAAATTATTTTAATGGAATTTTTTCATGCTGGTATAAATTAAATATTTAAATGGCATGTAAAAAATAATAGCTTTTTTTTTAAATTTCTTCCTTCTTATATAGTTTAACACACCTGCATTTACAAATGTTATGAGGAAAACTCTACGCCTGGGAAAACCTGAATTTCAAGCCCTGATAGTCAAAGATATATAGTTTCTGTAAATTATATTCCAATACGTTTAAAAGTTGCAATGGTGTGAAACATGTTTACAATTTACTATTTGAGATGGCATTGCATAAAGAAATAAACAAACATTCACCATAACTAAAAACATATTCAGTACTGGATATCCGCAAATCGGATACCGGATATCCGGCAAAATCAGTATCCGATGCATCCCTAATAAAAACAAGGCACATTATAAATTATTAATTTTATAAGTTTGTTCCAAAAAAAAAAAAAAAAGGCTACAAAATATATTAAACAGCTTGTGTCACATAATAAATACTTTTACAACTGACTATGGTAAAAGATTAAAGATGACATTGAAAATAAAATAAAATGTTGTATATAGTAAACATTCTTCTTAGCATGAGAATAGACAAGTATTATTTTCTAAATTTAAGAAAATAATAAACCACTGTCTTTTGTTTTTTTTTAATCAGTGTCATTACAGCACTTATTGGCAAGATATCTAGTATTATAAAGATATTCAAAATTCAGATTCTATTCTTGGTTTTTGAACTGCATTAAGATTTTATGTAAATTATGATAAATTTAGATAGGAACTTCATTATGCAACAAATCACATAAAAAATATTTAAATTTTACAGAACAGAATATACACTCAAATTCAGTCTATGAGCAACACAAACTTTTAAATTAAAATATTGTTATTAAACGTTGTTAATTCAAACCAATTTGTTGTTCAAAAATTTAAATTCGAATAAATTAAAAATTAATACATGAAACTATGTCCCCTAAGTAAAACATTTTAATAACTCTAAAAAATGACTATCGACAAAATAAAAGTTGCAACAGATGTAATTTAGTGTAGTCACGTTATCAAACCGCAAATTGTATAATTTTATTTTAAGATTATCCGAAGAAAGTATGTTACCATAAACTTATTTTAGTAAAGAGAGTGAAATTAATAAACTGACGCTTTAAAAGTCACCTGATAGTGCAAACAAGGCGAGGCACAAGACGCCAACGCAAGAATGAATTGTCGATTTTCACATCATGATTCAATGAAAAAGATTCATTCATTAATGGTAGATTGATTCACTACTCATGAATGATTACGTCCATCATATTCATTCATCGTGTTGGCGCCTGTATTTTGGTAACGCGTGTATTTTGCAACAAGCACCAATTTTTAAAATCAATTTACTGATTCATCTTCTATATAAAAATACATTAATGGTAAGATATATATATATATTTTTAACTGAATCTTCTATGTGAAATTTTACAACTTGTGATTTGATCGTATGACACAAAATTACACAGTATGTTGCAATTTTAATTTTTGCTAATATTCTTCACACAGGTAAACTGCATAGGTACAGGAAATACATTTACTCACAACAATTCCCTCAATCTATATGAAAATTTTCCCAAAATTTTGCTATATCTTCAGTGCGTAGCTAGCAGGCCCCGGGTGTCACCCTTTAAAAGGTGACACCCTATTATTTTTAACAAATGTACACGCATATATATATAATCTTATAACATTTTGGAAAAACATTCTGAAATAAAATTAAATTCTACCGAATCACTCAGAGTTAATTTTCTTTTTTTGAAGAATCGGAAATTTTACACAGAATAGTCTAAATAACATATGCACTAAAAAGAGAAACCTACTTTTCCAACGAGTGGGAGCAAAAGCAAATTTTTTTCTACCTATAGTCACCGCTTTGAGTTATGTGAACTATTGGATGAGCTATAAATCGCCTTCCTAGTTTCTTATATGCAAAGTCTGAAGGTATATTAAGGAGCAGGTTGATCATTTCTTGAGTTTTAAATGGCATGAGCTTCTTTGCCTCTCCCCTTTCTTTAAAGCGATTGCACTCACATACAATATAATTGATATTAAAAGATAATATAATCTATATATTAATCTGGAACTTTTGAATTCCACGAAACCATAAACATTAGGTTGTAAACTATACTGATTCTCAAAAGTATGTGGACAAGTGTTCTTTTTTTTTTTTTTTTTTTTTTTTAATAATAATTTAAAATAAAGCAATAAACATGGAGAAAAATAATAAGTTCATTACAAAAAAAGAAATATGTATAACTTTACAGAATTTTTCTTACAAAAATCAAAATCATAATAGACTTTTCCATAAATGTATGGACTTTTTTAGTATTTTGTATTTAAATTACAATTTTGTATCCATTTCTTCAAATTATCTATAAAATCACAAGAGACAGGCAAAAAATGTTGAAATTTTACTTGTAATAGGGTAGAATTATGATTGAAAAAATATGGCTGATTAGGAGGGGGGGGGGTGACCCTATCGTGGATGGGGATGTCACACATCCTAGCTAGGCCACTGTATATGTTACAGGTTTACATAATTCTGCATTACATTAGCTATAGAATTTTTTCCCTCGAAATGTCTCCTCTTCCATTGCATATAATAGCCTGAGTAAATATGCTACATACAGTCAAAGATCTATAATCTGCACAAGCTGGGGCCAAAGGTTGTGCGGATTATGGAATTTTGTGAATTATAGAGTAAATAGGATTATGAGTCATTTTATTATTCTTAGACAGTATTTTAATTTTATAATCAGTATAATGTGGAAAGATAAATATGAAATCTAGTAATTAATTTAATAAGTAATCTGAAAATATACATTTTAAAGTTATTTTACTGTTATAAAATGATATACATGTGCACTTAAACAAAAATAATTGCATATGTTCTGTAATACAGTTTGTTGTTACTGTTAATAAATACTAAAAGAGTTATATTAAAAAAGTAGATGAGCAATATGTGGGATCTTATAGCTGCTGAAGAACTTGAAGCATCATTACTACATTCTCCGTTATTCATTTTGCACCTTGCATATGAATTAGAGTAAAAAGTAAAATCAATACTACATGACACCTAAGTCATAAAATTAGTAAGTTCGCGAAACCTCGGCAATCTATCACTATGATTGATTACATTGATTCGACCTTCCCAACCCATAATATCTAGTTCTCAGTTGGTGCTAGGACGCGCAACGCACACAAAATAGAACGTTTTCATTGGTTATTTACTCTTCTGAGCTTACACAAACTGAAATAGCTACGAATGAAAAATCGGCATTTCGAACATTCAGTAAGCTTAGGTGCGTTCCATAATACAGTTTAGTTTTTTACTGTTAATAAAATAAAATAGTAAATTTTTAAAAAATACATGTTTTATTATGATTTTTATGAATTTTTTTATTATTTGTTTAAAAAAAATCATTTTTGGATAACGGATTTGTAAATTTACTTAACTGTTTATTTTATTGTTTACATTCGTAAAGTAACACGGATTATGGAAAATTGCGGATTATGGGTTCGCGGATTATAGATCCTTGACTGTATTATTCTAAGATAAATATTGTAAGTGTCACCACATAAGTGTTTATTATTATTATTTTTTTTTAAGGTAAATCCAGTTTTGAAATCTAAATTAATTGTAATAGTTTTTGGTAATATTTCTGCAGATGGTTAAAATTTTTCTTGATTCTAGCCAGTGGCGTAGCTAGGATGGGTGACACATGGGGCGGATGTAAATGTTGTTACCCTTAGCTATGATGGTGTCCCACCACCCCATCCCAAATCCATCATATTTCTTCACTCACAATTCTACGTTATTACAAATAAAATTTCAACATTTTTTGCATAACTGGTGTGATTTTATAGATAATTTGAAGAAATAAATACAAAATTGTAATTTAAAAATAAAAACTAAAAAAGTTCATACATTTATAGGAAAGCCAATTTTGATTTTGATTTTTTAACAAAACTTCTGAAAACTTATACTGTATTTCTTTATTGGAATAAACTTATGCTACGATTCTCATCATTGCTTTTTTTTTTGCATGATTATTGGATTTATTTTTGGACAATTATTTCAAAAAGTTACCTGTCATATACTTTAGAGAAGCAATATAGTTTACAACCTAAAGTTTATGCATTTTTGGAAGTCAAGGATGCTGACACAGACTAAAGTATAGATTATTATTATTTTTTAATATGGATTGTATTCTATGCGAGTTGAATCGCTAAGAAAAAAAAAAGGAGGGAGCAAATGAATTCACAGCATCTATAAAATGGGAAATGACGAAACCTTTTTTTATTTATCTTCAGATCTCCCATATAAGAAATTAAAGGGGCAACTCATAATTCATCGCATACTTCTCATAAATCACTGTGTTTTGGTGCCTATATGTTAAAAAAAAATCTTTTTTTTGCATGATAAGATAGCAATTTCATTTTATTTCAAAATTCTTTTCCAAAATTTTATAAGATGATATATAGGGTAGATATGCCAGTAATGGACCCCCTTAAGGAATTTCTCTAAAAAAAAATTTCTTATTAATAGTTATAATTATTGTATTCCATTTTTTTTCATATTAGATTAATCTTTCAATAATATTTAACTAATCCCATAGTTACATTTCCCAATAGAAATAAAAATTTAATTTTAAATAATAGAAATATGTCTAAACACCCAAAAGCCCAGTAATGGACCACGTCTATGTTCCAGTAATGGACAGCCTATGTTCCAGTAATGGGCCACCCTACAAAAAATAACAGATAATTGTTTTTAGGTGCGTTCGTAATTATGTAAATACATAGCACCTTTTGTTGTCGTTCAGTCCGTCCGTCCATCTGTCTGTCTGTCCGCATATAACAACGCAAAAACTATCCAACCGAATCGTTTGTAATTTGAAATACATAACTAATACATAATTTTGTCAAGTCCTTTCAAATTTTATGAAGATCGGATAAATAGATCAATTACAGGGACAATCAAAAGGATTCTGTTACATTATGGTCAATGGGGAAAAAATTTTAAAATGCATTTTAATCGTTTGAAATTTAAAACATATAATTATTACATAATTTTGTCGAGTCATTTCAGATATTATGATAATCAGATGCACAGATCAATTATAAAGACAGTATTCCGTTACATTACAATCAATGGGGAAAAAAGTTGCAAATGCATTTTAATGGTGTTACACTCATTCAAACATAATAAAATTGACATGAGCCTATGACGTATATATATACTAAAATATAAATTCTGTACAATCTGAGATGCAAAGAATATTTATTATTAAATGACAGGGCCACACAAAAGTATTCCACTACATAATGCTATACAGGGAAACCATGTTTGGGGCATGTTTCAATTATATTAAACTGTGCCACATTTTATTAATATGATATACGTTGCTGAGGTGTAATGAAAATTACTTACTGTATGTTTGTAGGAACACAAAGAGTTCAACCACTGTACTGTATCCGAAGTATTGTCTACTATATCAGGAAGATCTGTATATTTTTAAAACTTCGTTATCGTACGAACGCAGCTCATTTGCTACGCTTCACCTGCAATTTCCAACTTACTTCAATTGTATTTTGCTCCAGAACTTAATGAAATCATACTAATAAAACAAAATATTAAAACTTAAGTTATAAATTCATTACATTAAAGGATTTATATTGTAAAAACATAAAACAAAATATTTAAATTTATATTATGGATTTATTATAATCAAGGATTTATAATATGGATATAAAACAAAATATTAATGATATTATTAACTGTTTATTATTAACTAACATTAAAGGATTTATATTGTAAATATATAAAACAAAATATTTAGATTTAAAGGAAATATAAGATAAAGACAATGTTTTACTGAAATCAAGTTTAGGTAAAATAAGGCATTAAAAAAAAATCTCCAATCTTCATTCATATCATTATCTAAATGATGTGCTGTGCAACTATGAAATATAAATAACAGATCTTCAATTTTATCACCACTTTCTGATAGTCCAAACTATTCAATATGGAAAAATAAAAAAATTTAATAAAAATCATAATAAAACATGTATTTTTTTAATTTACTCTTTTATTTTATTAACAGTAAAAAAATAAACTGTATTACGGAATGCACCTAAGCTTACTGAATGTTCGAAATGCTGATTCTTCAGTCGTACCTATTTCAGTTTGTGTAAGTTCAGGAGAGTGATGTGATTTCAGAGCAGACAAATGAAAACGCACTACAGTAGAGTACCTATTATCCGGAATAGTCGGGACTGCGGGCTTTCCGGATTTTGGAATTTTACGGATTTCGGGTCCGCCCGAAACTCGACACTCCCATCCCCCCCTCCAAAAAGAAAAAAAAAACACGGAATATAGAACTGTTATCGAGAATATGAATGAAAAGTGTGTTGTATGAGAAGTCTGTGGAAAAAACACTAAGCTACGATTTTAACTCATGTACTATAGTAGAAAGTCTCAAATACGGACATCCAAAATTCAGAGCTCCTCAAAATCCGGACGTTTTACTAACTGGCTTTATATATATATATAACCGTAAAATACGGTTAATCCACCCCCCAAAGGTGACGAAAAATCGTAAAATAATAGGAGCGAGGCGCTTAAACGGGATTTTTCCGCGATCGTTTCGCAAAATTTGCATTTTTTGTGAGATATCTGCAGGATTTTTTCGCGATATTTGAAGATATTTGCAGGGTTTTATCGCGATATTTGACGAATTTGCAGAGTTTTTGCGCTATACTTGAAAAAATTTGCGTTTTTTATGGGCATGAATCATGATGAAATGAATGAATCATGAATCTTTGAATGACTTATGAATTTTGATACTTGAAGCAATACTTAAAAAAAATTGCGGTTTTTTTTAAATGATAATTCTGTCGAAAAAACGCAGAAAAAAAGATGAATTTTCTAAAAAAAAAGCCAAAAAAAATTGGTTGCCTGTAAAGTCGGTATACGGGCGAAAGTTTTACGTGACAACGACTTTGAGTTGTAAAATAATTTTAATGTGAATATTCATTCGTATAGTAGGAAGAAGGATGAAATAATGGTAACAATTTAAAACATTTATTTATACAAAGAATTATATTTAAAACATTAATTTATACAAAGAATCTCGCACTGAATTTCATATTAACAAAATTTTATTTTTACCTTTACACATACATACGTATTTATATACAAATATACATACAATAACTTGCAATACACTGTGTTTGTTAAACACATTTTACTTCATGTTTATTGATGTCAAATGTTGAATTTTGTAAACAGCATATTAAAGAATTTTTCAATGAGCAGAATATAACTAAAGTAAAATGGCTTTCACTAATCACATATCATTAGTTTTCCATAATATACCACCGAATTACGAAATAAACTACACTTATTTTCTTTGTACTTTATACTAATAACTAATACATAACGTATTTCGTCTTAGTTTGATACTATCTAAAATTCCTATTAAGCACCGCCCCTTCCTTGCAGCGAATTCACATTCACGTTCAGAAAATGGTCCCACAAGTGACCGGAAAAAGTTAAGAGAAAAGTGAGCGCGTATCGTGAGCGGAGCGTAACGTAACGTAACGCAGTTTCTTGAAGTGTCTCCCGGCAAACCAATTTACAAGACGTTGTCACGTCAAAAGCATGAAATCTTAAAAAATCTCGAAAAAACGCCCATTTGATCAAAGATTTATGATTCATTCATTTCGTCATGATTCACCTCGTCCTCAATTGTCTTCATTTCCTGATTTCGGGTCCTTCCGGATTTCGGAATTCCGGATAATAGGTCCTCTACTGTATTTTCTGTGCTTGTGGTGTGTCACAGCACCACCGTAAAACTAGATATTAGGGTTTGGGAAGGTTGAAACAATGTAACCAATCATACTGATAGATCGCAGAGGTTTCGCGAACGTCACGAAAGACAAACCGAAACATTCAACCACAGGCAGACTCTGATTGGTTTCTCAAAATCCAATCTTTCAGGAAACTAGGCTTTATCCAGGAGCCCTTCTTTCATTCTATTTATGTTTTTAATTTGACAATAAGCACAGTTGAAGAATTTCCATTGAACAGGGATTGGCTTTAGGAAAGCAATATTTAAATTTCTTAGAACAACAGACTTGCATTTCTCAACAAGAGTTGATGACAGTTCACAGAATGCAGGGCAGACCTACTAAATTAACATTTAAAATTTTGAAACAAAGGACATTTGACTCTATTTTTGTTAAACAAAAGACTTCTTAAATAATTATTATTTCATAATAGTATACTGAAGTAATTACCATTTATGTATTTTACTTTGTAATGGCTATTTTTTATGCATAATTTTTTCTCATTTTTGTATGCTATTTTGCTGAAAATATTCCGTAAAAATAAATCTTATTATTAATATGCAATTATTTTTATTTAAATGCACATATAATATCATTTTTTAAAAAATAAAATAACTTTAAAAATGCATTTTTTCACATAACATATTAAATTATTTACTAGATTTCATATTTATCTTTCCATATTAACTGATTATAGAATTAAAAGGCTGTATAAAGATAATAAAATGATGCATAATCCATAATACTCTATAATCCGTAATATTCCATTATCTGCACAACCTTTGGCCCCAACTTGTGTGGATTATAGATCTTTGATTGTATTCGATTTCATATCTCAAAAATTTCATTTTAAAGTTATTTTATTAAAAAATTATGTGCATTTAAAGAAACATTATTAGGTACTACTAGGTTATCCCGTCGACCAAAAATCTAACGCCAAATTATAAGATTAAATGCCAATAATGGATGATTGTGAATGTCACATTAAACAGGATACACCTGTTTAAAACGTAATCAAGTGGTTTTAAATTCACTTTTTAGCTGTGTTTTTATTCATGTGCCATTAATTTATTTATTCTTTCGTTATTTAAAATAAAAATTATGTCAACAAATATAATTTGGCTGTTAGTTTGGCAACTTTTATAATTTGGCGAAAATGGTCGACGGCATAACCTAGAAGTACTAATTATTATAATTATGTTCCATAATACAGTTTATTTTTTACTGTTAATAAAATAAAAGAGTTGAATTTAAAAAATGTAGATGTTTTATTGTGATTTTTTTTTTTTTTTTTTACAATTTGTTTTAAAAATTCATTTTTGGATCACAAATTTGTAAATTTTTTAAAGTGTTTATTTGATTGTTTACATCTGTAAAGTAATGCGGATTATAGAAAATTGCGGATTATGGATTCCTTGACTGTAATTAATTTCTCAGAAAGTTATGTCACGAATGGCAGAAGAAAAATGTTTTTAGGCTAGTAGAAAGATGTACAGTTCATTTATGCTATCAGAATCGGCAACTGCTATAGAAAAAAAAAAAAGTTAGGGTTAGTATTTCATTCATGAAAATTGCTTTATTTCTTTACAATTGATTTTATGACATCTGTTTTCATAATTATTCTGCATTTTGGATGTTTTAACTTGATAATTTCTTTTCGTGTTCGTTTTGCTCTGCATTTTTTATATTTTGTTATTATCATATATAACACTTTTTTATTATCATTCTTCTCTTTCTAAACTACATTTAGAAAATAAAATTTAAAATAAATTGTTTTACAATGTCAAAATTACACTTCCTAGAGTTATAATTTTTTTATCATCATTTTATAATAAAATTCAACCCACTAGAAATTTATTAAAGTTAATACAGAAATAGAAAATGTGCCTATCAAAAAATACTTAGCCTAAGCCTAACCATAACCCATAATACCCCTCCTCAGAAAACAAAACATAATAAATAGAATTCTAAAATTTATTCTTTGTTTTTTATGCAGATTTGTTCCTTAGATGTACCAGTCTAAACTAAAATTAACAGTTTTGAATAATTTTATTACAAAATACAGAATGTTTAGAAGAAGAATATAAAAAAATAAAACGTATCTTACCATAGTAAAGAGGGGATAGGTCACTAAATTCTAAAACCGCTTTTCCATTATATTAGGTCATTATATTTAAAAAAATAACAATCTATTAACAGAGAGAACTTTCACGTCCTTCAAGTTCACTGAAGCAAACAGATGCCTATGCCATGAATGAATCATGGTACCGTAATTTCTGGAAGAAACGCCGCATCGCGGAAAATCACTCAGAAAATTTAGAAAATGGTCGTAAACGCCGCATCGTCGCAAACGCCGCAGGTGAAATTTCCGCGGTAATCGCGGTTAACATGTTAAACAGAAACACATTAATCAGCTGTATTAATAAATCATAAAAATTAAATTATTAATCAGAAATTAATAAATAAATACAAAATTAATAATATTATTTAAATACCGTATTTTAAGGAATAAGCGCCGCGACGCATACGAGTTTAAAAGTAAAAATATGCTTAATGCGGCGCAGCGGATACGGTGATTTTTTTCCCTAACAGTACCGTAAAATACCGTTAATCCGCCCCCCCCCCCAAAACGTGACGAAAAATCATAAAATAATTAGAGAGGGGCGCTTACACGAGATTTTTCCACGATCGTTTCACAAAATTTTCAGGAATCAATCGTGAATCTTTGAATGAATCATGAATTTTGATAATTGGAGCAATACTTGAAAAAAAAATTGGTTTAAAAAAAACGTAAATTTTGTCGAAGAACGCAGAAAAAAGGAGAAATTTGTAAAAAAAGCATGAAATCAATTTAAAAAATCTTTTTAAAAAAGCACATTTCATCAAAGATTCACGATTCATTCATTTCATCATGATTCATCACTGAATCTTTGGAAAGGAGGAAAAAAATCGGATTCAGAACAAATTTTCTGAAAGTTATAAAAGAAGGGGAGAGGAAATTCATTCGAAAATGCAATTTTCGTTTATTCGTAATCTAATGCGAAATTTGCGTAACTTTTTGCGGTCTTTTAATGAAAATTGACATTTTTTCGCGATATTTTGACGAAATCGAAATTAATTTGTTTTTGCAACCATTTGTCGGAATTCGCGATACATTTTATGTCCGAAACTTTGGAATTATGATCGATTTTTTTTTTTAAATTTTCGGAAAAATTCAGAAAAATATCACGCTTGTTTGAAAAAAAAAATGCTCATAAACGCCGCATCGCTTGAAATTTCAGTTTAAAACACGTAAACGCCGCGGCGTTTCTTCCAGAAATTACGGTAATTGAATTTAAATGAAACTACTCATTATATTTGCTGCAACAGAAAGTTCAATAAAGGGCCCTGCTGCTCCTATAGGCATTATCATTCAACTTTGTTGTAATATTTGGGGGGCAACTTCATTCCTGCATGATTATTACAGTAATCTTCGAAACTTTACAAATTGAGAAAGTTCTGGATCTGAAAATTGCACATAAATTAATAATTAAAATAAAAAATTCTTTTTTAGTGGGTTATGTAAAACGATCTGCATTTAGTGAGTTTTTACCTCAACAGCAAGTCTTTCATCAGACATTTCGCTTTGCCGTTGTCATATTGTAAACAATTTATCAACTTAGTTAAAAAGAACTGTATGGGTGATTCTCAAAATAGGGGACAATTTATGTCTTTCGGCATACAAAAAAAAAAATGAGAGGTTTTCTGTCATGTTTTTATATTTAGATATGTTTGTCTTAATATTATTCATTATTTGCACTCAAGAATTACTCATTTTTAGGTTAAAAACACATTAAAATAACAGAATAAATGTTCAAAATGTCATTAGCATGGATGTCCACAGCAGATGTGCCTTGTGTATACTAGCATTTTTCAAGAGTTATATCATGTTTATAAAATAAAACAAATGTTATTCTTTCTTTAAATTAATCAAGGAGAGGATTTATCCAATAAATTTCTTTTTAAAAATAAAATTATAGTATATAAAAAAGAATTAAAGTTTGTCCTCCAGATTCTATTTTCAAAACAAGATCATACTATAACAGCTGGTTATTAATCCAAATTTCATTTTCACATATGACAATAGTTTGAAAATATAAAGTTTCTCCATGGCAACAAGTAGCCATTTTATCCCAGCCTGAAAATAGAAGCATGTATTGTATTTTAAGAATATAAGTTGAATATTAGGGGCGTACATCAATTGTATGGCATTAGAATAGATAATAATTTTCATGTTTATTTTATAGTTAAAATTTTTATTTTACTTATTTGCATAGAACTTTTGTGTTTTAAAAAGCCCCAGAAAGGACTATTGCATTGTAATTATATTATGGCTCATAATCTTATTTAAATTAAAATTTGTCATTAGCATGGACAAATATAAGTGTCATTAGCATGGTCTTTCTGTCCATGCTAAAGACTCCTATGTGCATAAATGTAACCAGTGCTTATATTGTATCCTTTATAAAGTTTAATTTTACATATAAATTTAGGTATTACATTTATTATCCCTAAAATATGAATTAAATCTGTCAGAAAATCACCAAGACAGCTTCTTACATTGTTAGTGTCAGAATGTTGCTCATGTAAACAAAGTTTGCTCTTTGGTAATGTTTTTATTCTCCTTATATGTATATATATAAAAATGGAAACCATTTGCTCAAAAGGAAGGCTAATAAATATAGAAAAAAATATTTAAACAGGAAGAAAATAAAAATTTCTTAATATATTTATTCCATGCAATTTGTTTTGTCATTAGCATGGCTCAAAAAATACTAATTATTTTTTTTTAAGTTAATTTTTAAATATTTAGCTCTGCTGACTACATGTAAAGTATACCTAATACTATATTAACAACACCTATTTTTTTCAGAAATTTTGCTAACAGTAATTTTTTTAAAATTTCACTTTTGAAATTGTCCCCTATTTTGAGAATCACCCATATGATTTTATGTTCATCGAAATTTTATTAAATTATCTGAAATGTTAGACATTAATGGATAATAACTTGCAGCTCTTGCGAAGTAAATATATCACATGCAACTGTCAGGAATTGTTTTTTCTGCTTTTTAATTTGAATTCGCAATAAATTGCTTATATTGTGTACACAATCTTTTTCTTTGGCGCCATCTAGCGAAGATTATTTAAATGAAAGAAAATTTTATTTATTTCATATCAGTTTTAAAATAATTTAATGTTGTAATATTTTTTTCTATTTCAATTTATTTATAAGAGTAATGTATTTATATTTAAAGAAATCATTTTAAAATTAACAATCATAAATAATACATACATACAAAAGCTAAATTTAAGAAAAATAAAGTTTACATATTTCATAAATGTGTCAAATTAAAATTTTTATATATATATTTTTTTAATTTTGGGCTATATATTTTCGTTGAAGAATAATTCTACTTTTAAAGCGATTTTTTCTAAAGTAAAAAACACACGAATGGATAAATAATTACATGACAAGTTAAGAAGTAACTGCATACATTGTATGTTACTTAAGTATATAATGATTTTTTAAAATATTTAACTGACAAATATCTGGAAACGAAAGTAATGTGTGGACAAAAAATTTTCACCTGCAAATTTGTTTTAAAATCATGTTATTTTTCTTTGAAAAAAAAATCAGTTGAAACTTTAAAACATGATATAAGAAATGTGTTTATGAGTATATTTATGGGACTGTTTTTATGCATGTATTATTTCACCAGATATTAAATATTTGAAAAAAAATAATAAGTTTTTATGTAAGAATATACATTTTTTTCTACAATAGTATTATGAATTATGTGTGTAATAGAAATGATGTATGGTTAGCAATGCAAGAAATCTCAATGTTTTCATTAATATTAGTGCTTGAAGAAGTCACAATACATAAAACCGAGATGGAAATCTAGAGTAAATAAAAATAAAAGGTAATAAAATCACCTTTGGTATATTTTTTAATGTTGCAAATGTGAAATAGTGTATGATAATAAAATAATTTTAGCAACAATTTCATTTTGAAGAATTGTAATTTTTTTTTAAACAGAAATGTGAACTTTAACTAGTTTTTTACTCTATCCACGGCGAATTCATAAACATACATTTCCGATTAGCTAATATGAGAAGAAGGGAAAGATTGAACCAATGAGATGCTAGATATCATGAGAAAATAGTGCTATATATTATGTGCAATGTTTACATTCAGATCATTGACACTTTCAATTTTTAAGAACTTTTTATAACATATAAGTTTGAAATTAAGTTACACCCTGAAAGTTTCAATGGAAGTCTGTTTCAAAGGCTCATTTCCAGCATTGCCTTACGGCCTATATAATTCCCAGAGCTAGGAGATAATTTACCAAAAATTATTGTCAATCACATTCAAAACAGAAATTTAATAACATTTAATGTACACAAAGTTGTTTAAATTGGTAAATAATAAAACAAAATTTATTAATTACACATAAATAAATGGCAATATTAAAAAAAAATTAACTATTGAAAAAAACTGCAGAAATTCTGATAAATAAATAAATTATATAATATGTATTATCATTACCACTCATTAGCTGATGCTAAACTATACAGTTGTCAAAATAAAGTGTTAATATAATTTGTATATATGACATCATGCTTAGAGCAGTTCTAGTTGACCTGGCTTGAATAATATGTAAGGACTCTCTTATTCTTGTTATGTTACCATCATTTGAATTAATTGTATTATTTATTACTTTAGTATTTTTCTGACAAATGAACTACAGTACTTGTATGCTATACCTTACAAATGCTTCAAATTTTTTTTTATTTTTAAAATATTTGTTTTAGAATGTAAGAAAATTACATTCACAGCCATGAAATTTAAAATTTTATCATTTAAAAGTATTTTGTAAAACAATACCTGAAATCATAGCTTTCATAATGTAAAGTTTACTTTTAAAGGTATCTGTTTTAAATATTATGCAAAATCGTTTAAAAATTTACTTTTTAACATCTTTAAAATCTTAAATCTTAAAATACTCGGCCTGATAGTTACTATTCAGCTAGTCAAATATTCTTTCTAAATGCTGATGAATGTCAGCAAATATTGAAGTCCCAACATATAAAATTTTGTGCCATCATGCATTCAACTCACAAGTTGTAGAAATTTTCAGCAGAAGAGTATAACAACAACAATAAAACATACCTCACCATTAATTTTCTTTTAGTAAAGATGATGGGTCAGAAAACTGATTGAAAAAATTAGCTATTGTTACAATCAGGGCGCACTTATTTTCTACATGTTTTGACCTCGTTATCACAAAAGTGAAGAGACTTCAACAAAATGAATGAATCAAAAGAATTGTGCTGTAAGAAATCATTCATGAAAAATGAATCTATCAATAAATCACAACAGCAGAAATGTTCAATTAATTCTTAACTAACCTAACAAAACATTTATTTATAAAACAAGAATAAAAAGCATTAGTCAAAATCCGCAAATCTTGCACTTAAATATGCCCTCAGGTTTATAATTCGACACAATTTGATTTTGGATAAAAAACACAAATATTTATTGATAATACTTGTTCCTGTTAATGTCTGAACTGATAGCCAATATTATAAAAAAGGATAAATAATTAGTAATTATACCGTCACATCAACAGTTTAATTAATAAACAGCTTAATTAGTTAACTACACAGACGTTTCTCCATTTAGTGAATGAATCTTTTTTAATAAATCATGATGTATAAATCTACGAATCATTCTTGCATTTGGCTTCATATCTTTACTCTTATTCCTATTATCATTTAACTTTTAAAATATCAGTTTATTTATTCCACTGTTCTTTACGAAAATAAGTTTATTCTTAGTTTCGTTGATTAATCTTCCACTAAAAATTCTACAAACTGTGATTATATCATGCAGCTGCACAAAACTTCATTTGTCTCAATATTCCTTTTGCAATAATTAATCATTTAAATTATTAAAATACTTTTTGTTATAGCAGATAATTTTATTTATTGATTGATTTGTAATTAATTCGGCGAATATTATTCGAATGTAAATTAAGAAAACAGCAAAATGGTTCCAATTATTTTTTTAAACATTTAAATTCATAAAAATTGTGTTACTCATAGACTAGTTGTATTCTGTTCTCTTGAAAGTAAATATGTTTTAAATAATTGATTGCATACTGATGCCCTGTATATATTTAATTAGAATTTAAACAAAATATTAAAACAATTTAAGAAGCCAATATTCTGACATTCCAATCTCTTCATAATATAAGATATAGCCCATAGGTTTTGTGGTTGCATTGACTGAATAATCTTTTATTGCTTTTTTACAATTAAGAAAGTGATGCTTGTGTATTCTCAGGTTCTGGAGATACACTACAAACAATGTTTCTAGTACAGTAGACTCCCTCAAATCCACAACCCTAAAATCCACACATAATTTACAGATGTAAACAATGAAACATTTAGTTCAGCTATCAGAATGAAATTTGACTTTTTTAATTTTAAATTAATTCTGTATGTGTTTTAATTCATAATTTTTGTTAATATTACTGAATTCATGTTTTTTCATAAAGGAAGAATAAATGTATTTTTGAATGAGATCGAAATATTGCTGATATTATTGGTAACCACAATCTTCTTACCAAATATATTTATGTATTAATCAAGCTTTTTTGGTTCATTTTTTTATGTTCTATTCATTTTTCACGATTCTTTCTGCAAAATGGTGTCTGTGATAAAATGAACAAAATGATTGTACTCTGATTGTAGTAGTTAATTTTTTAAGTCAATTTACTGAAAATGTCTTCTTTACTAAAATAAATTAATAGTTTATTTATTCTTTAGTTATTCTCCTATTTAAAATTCCCGAACTTGTGATTTGATCGTATGATGCAACAAAATTTTATGTATCGCTTCTTTTTTTTTTCCTGAGATTTATAATCATTTAAAAAATTCGTCTCACAGGTAAACTGAATGTTTGGCTAATCAAATAGAGACTATCAGGTAAATAACTAACATACACAGTAAATAAAGTATGCTATGAAAACTGTGCTTTAAATTATTATTTAAGAAACCTTTTTTATTACAAAAATTCTTATTTCATGGTTCTGAACACAATTTTCTAATCTAAAATAAATATTTTAAAGTCAAAGAGAAATTTTAGTAGCGTTAGAAGAAAATATTATTACTGTCATCATATACTACATTAGACTCTCTTAAATATGCACAGCTTGGAGCAGAAGTTTTGTGGATTCTAGAATTTTGCAAATTTCTGGTCATATCTTTATTTACATTTTTAAAACAGTAATTTAAATGTAATTAATAATGCAATGAAAACTAAAATGAATGCTTACAATACAATAAATCATTAAAATAAGTAATAGATTTAAAAAATAAAAATTTAGATTATTTTAAAAATGGTTAAAATATTAAAAGCAAAGGTCAAGTTAATAATCAATAATGCATGATTATATGTTCATTATAAAGATAAAATGCATTTTCCCTAAATTATGCAATGAAACTTGCCTCATAAATGTGCATTATTAATTCACATCAAAATTATAAAATAAGGAAGTTTTATTTCAGAGTTAGCCAGACTTAATAACCAAAAAAGCTTCATTAATACATAAATATATTTGGTAAGAAGATTGTGATTACTAATCATAACAGCAAGCATTATTTTGAATTTTTTTTAGAAATAAATTTATTCTTCCTTCATGAAAAAAATCATGAATTCAGTAATATTAACAAATGTTCAAATTAGAGTATATATGAAAGTGGTTTTGAACTGAAAAAATAAAATTTTATTCTTATATCTGAACTAAATGTATCATTGTTTACATCCATAAATCATGCACAGATTTTAGAAAGATGCAGATTTGAGGCAGTCTATTTATTTATTTCTCGGAAAAGCATTAAAGTAACTCTTACAAGAATAATGGGTACTTACATATTCTTCAAGCCAAGTCAAGTGATGTTATGTTAAGTATGATGACAATTTTACTGATTAAATCAATTCTTACTTTTTTTTTAAATTATATAGTGTAATTTAGCTGATTGGGGGTGTAATGTAATGATAGTAGTACAGTAGACTCCCTCAAATCTGCAAAGCTTGGGACCAGTGGTTGTGCGGATTTTAGAATTTTGCAGATTTCTGGTCATTGATTTTTTACATTTTTGAAGCATTAATTTGATTGGTAGTTAAGCATTATAATGAATGCATATAATAAATTGAATCATTAAAATAATTAAGTAAAATATTCAAATAAATAAATAGTTTTAGAAAAATTGTTACAAAAAAGTTAAGTAAAATAAAATTTTAGAAAAATATTAAAATAAAGTAAGTAATTAAGATACAATACTAGACATAAATAATGATGAAGAAGAATCAATCTTTTTTTATAAAGAAAAATATTTGCCTTTGTTAATAAAAAAAAAAGCTTGATTAATTTTAAAATATTCTTTTTATGGAACAAAAATTATTCTACCCCTCAAATTACAAACATTATCAAATGATCATTATGCTTGGACTGCGATAGGATAATGATTATTTCGATTAAATATTGATCATCATAATTAGTAACCGGATGTAGATCCCAAATTCGTTTCGTAACTAGCAGGGATAAAGAAATAGTAAGAGAACTATAAAATAATAATTTTATATAGCAAAAATTATCCTGCCACGTGAATTACAAACATTACCAAATAAAAATTGAAAGTTATATTATGCTGCAACTACGATAATGGTTACTTCGATTAAATATCGATCATCGTACATCTAAGTAACATGTTATTTAACACCGCAGAATTTTAATTGAAAGACAATTAAAAAAAGTGAAATTGAAAATGATTTAAAAATAGATATTGTTATAGAATTATTTGTACTGCGTTAGCCGCTGACTTCATCGCTATCTTTAATTTCATTCTTTACATCTGAAAAAATGCGTGGATTTAAGGGAGTCTACTGTAATACATAATATAGTTTAATTATTTGTTCTTTTTTTTCAAATTTTTTATTTTTTGGAATCTTTGTTCTGAATTGTTTGCTGAGACATATTTTTTAAAAAGGACAGTTTTAAAACTTTTTTCTACTTGATAAAATTTTTAATTTTATAGTTACTCCAGTTAATTAAAACAAACAAACAAAATTTTATTAAATTGTAAAATAAGTATTTTAAAGTCTCCTTCTACCGTAATTCTATCCCCCTATGCTAAGAACAAACTACAGTCAAAGATCCATAATCCGCACAAGTTGGGGCCAAAGGTTGCGCGGATTATGGAATATTGCGGATTATAGAGAATAATGGATTATGCGTCATTTTATTATTCTTAGACAGCATTTTAATTCTATAATCAGCATCTCCAGTATAGTATGGAAAGATAAATATGAAATCTAGTAACTAATTTAATAATTAATTTTTTAAAAATGCATTTTTAAAGTTATTTTATTTTAAAAAATTATATATATATTCTTCTATGTACATGTCGTTTTCACATTTACACTTTATGCTGCACATTTCTTAATAATTTGAAGCTAAAATTTAGACCACTTCGCTCAAACGAATACTTCGCTTATAACCCTCCACGAACTTTAAAGTTTGTACTAAAGCAAGCCGATTTTTCATTAAAAGATTTAAAAAAAAACACAAGCAACCAATTTACACAAGGCAAACTCAAGGAGAAGCCGGCAGTGGTAACCGCGCTCACATGGGACTAATTACAAACCAAGGCTAACTTATCATAATATCAATGTTTGTCATTCGCCAAGTTTCCTTTGACTGCAGTACAGGGGGCGCTGAACTACATGATTTTCACGTTGGTAGCGCCATCTAATGTTAGAAACTGAAATGTTTCCCATTATTTCCTATGGGATTATTAGCAGTAGTATGCACCAGGTGGCGTTACATACGAGACAAAGTCATATAATAAGTTGGCAATTATAGGGACAATTTAAACAATGGATTTTCTCCTGAATGCGAGGCCTTGATATTATGATAAGGGGGCCTTGTTACAAACATTAGCAATGAAAAAAGCGCCACCTTTCTTTCATTACAAACGCGAATTACTACGCTTTTCGTTATTCATTTTGCACCTTGCATATGCATCAGAGTAAAAGTAAAATCAAGATACGTGAGCCGTAAATTCATAAACGTCAACTGATCAACTGTGCTTGTTGCCAAATTAAGAACGTAAATAGAATGAAAAAAAAGAGTTCCCCGGCTTAAGCTTACTTTCCCGAAAGATCGGATCTTGAGAAATCAATCACAGTTCGTCTTTAGTTGAAGGTTCCCGTTTGCCTTTCCTGACGTTGGCGAAACCTTTGCATTCGATCACTAAGATTGGTTACATTGATTCGACTTTCCCAATCGCTAATGTTTAGTTCTAAGGTGGTGCTGTGTTACTGCTAGGAAGCGCGACAAGCACACAAAATAATGCGTTTTCATTCGTTATTTACTCTCCTTAATTTACACAAACTGGAATTGTTATCAGCGTTCGAAATCCTTGGTGGTCCACTGGTAATTCAATCGGACCACTAATTTAAAAAGTTTAGTGGTCCGCAGGGCCAGTGCCTTTTTTCGGTCCCTGAGAGAATCGCAACCGATCGCTCACGCATTTTTTTCAGCTATGCCGCGGACGCGCTATAGCGCATAAACTATGCAAAAATCGGCGATGATATGCAAAAAAAATAGCTCTTACGCGTCCCATGGTGTACTATAGATCTGTATTTTAAAGTATTATTGTTGACCAGGTTCTTTTTAAAAAATGCATTTGCTAAATATGTAGGGTGTGATCCATGATAGTAAAAATAAATGCTTTTTAAGAACTTTGTTTATTTGAATTAGAGTTATAAAAATTAAATCATTTCTTACAGAAATAGTTAGGGATGGTGCCTGTAAGCATTTTTCAAGAGACCTTCTTTACATGACTGAGTGCGTGAAGCGAGAGAGAGGCAATTGAATTTCTCATTCAGAATTCACACATTGGCATCATAGAAATGTCGAAAAGGAGCATATGAAAAGTGAATGATATCATAACCATGAAATTTTCTGTTACGCTTCAACAATTAAGATGATTTTGAATTTAATGCAGGGCAACCAGAAATGGGCAGCCCTAAAAAAAAATACGCCAAAAAGAATTCGCGCAAAAAACGTACGTTATAGGTCTGTTTTGGGAGAATGTTATCAAAATACACAACAAACTTTATGAACATGAAAAGACTCTTATGCAACGAATAAGTTAGACTTAAAATTACGCAGAGAGAAAAGTGAAATTTCACTGACCGCAAACATATTCGATCTTTGTTCTTTTTTTATTTGTTTCCAGCAAGGGTGAAATACGCATCTTAATGAATTCTCTTTATCTGACAGCCGTTTTTCAGTAATAAGGCAGATGCTAGATGTTTTTCTTTCTTTTCTTTTGAACGGAAAGTTATTGTGGGATCGAAATAAAACGTTAAGATAAAATAGATATTTAATTAAAGATTAGTTTTAACTGTAATTTAGAAAAATGTAAAATTTAAGAAAACTATATGTGATTCTACATCACACATGGATCGCGTAATTTCGTTAAAGTATCGCGAAAAAACGGCAAATTTCGCCCAAAATAGTGATAAAACGGCAAATTTTGTCAAAAAAAATCGTGAAAACGGCAGATTTTTTAAAAAAATTGCAGAAAATGGCAGATTTTTTCAAAAAATTGCGAAAAAAGCAAATTTCCTCAAAAAATCGCGAAAAAGCGACAAAATGTGTCCGAAAAAGCGATAACCCGACAAAATTTGTCAAAAAAATCGCTAAATAACGACTAATTTCCGGTAAATATCGTCAAAAAATTTGCGAAAAATGGCTAATTTCATCCTTAGGAATAAATAATAGGCTAATTTCATCCTTTCATCCTTAGCCGTTTTTTCAAAAGATCGCGAAAAAACGGCAAATTTCGTTCAAAAATCGCGATAAAACGGCAAATTTTGTCAAAAAATATCGCAAAAAAACGGTATATTTCGTCAATAAATCCCGAAAAAACTAAAGATTTCGTCAAAATAACGCGAAAAACTGAAATTTCGACAAAAAAGCATGAAAAATAAAATAAATAAATAATAATAAATAAGTGAATGCCGGGAGAGAATTTTTCTGTTTTAAAAACTAATTTTCCTGTTTCAAAATCGATGTTGCTGCTCCAAAAACTGATTTTTCTGCTTCCCAACCGGTTTTTTATTGCTCCAAATCTTTCTGAATGAATGTGACTCCTGAAAGTACCATTTCATTAAGTAAAATACCCATTTATTGTACAAAAATATTCCTTTTTTCCGCAAAAGTATCTTTTTCAATAAACCTGTCTTGTCCCATTTTAAAAGAAATGTAAACAATAGTGATACTTGTTATCTTCTACACTTAAATAAGCATTATTTTATAATTAAACTTGTATCTTGCACATTTATTCTTTAAAAAGTACAGAAAATTTCTCTTAAATTAATATTGGTTTTAATTATTTATTATAGTTAAAACAATTATTGTATTTTATTTTTCTTGTGGAAATGAACAAGTTAAATTTTTGCGTCGAAAAATATGACTTATTATTAGTGGGGACCCGCTTTTGTAGAAAAGGGACCCAGAATTTTAGAAGTCCTTTGTCCCGGGGACCCAGGATTTTTCAAGTCCAGCTGCATCACTGACACTAGCTACAATTCCACCACTCTGGCAACAAACTGGTGAAAAATCGAAAAAAATTTGCATTAAACCTTACAATCAGTTGAAATAAGTAATGACAAATAAAATATCTAATTAATAATTTGATAGTTTTTCTTTACGTACTGGTTCATTTAATTTTTAGCAAATTATAATTTTACTTTTTATTATGCTGAAAATTTTGGATAAATGCAAAGTAAGATTGGTTTATTTTCCAGGGAGGGGGCGGGGGGAGAGGCCACTCTAAGTGTTAAAATTATTTAATAGAATTTTATGTAGCGGACCCGTGATGATGTCTGCGGACCAGTAAATTCTCATGCTTACTGGTCCTTGGGACCAGTGACTTTTTTTTAGGAATTCTAACGCTGGTTATGAATGAAAAGTCGGCGTTTCGAACGTTTAGTAAGCTTAGGTGCGTTCCGTAGTACAGTTTAGTTTTTTACTGTCAATAAAACAAAAGAGTAGATTAAAAAAATACATGTTTTATTATGATTTTTATTAAATTTTTTATTATTTGTTTAAAATAAATCATTTTTGGATCACGTATTTGTAAATTTTCTTAACTGTTTATTTCATTGTTTGCATTCGTAAAGTAACGCGCATTATAGAAAATTGCGGATTATGGGTTCGCGGATTATAGATCCTCGAGTGTATAATTAAACAAAATGAGAAATCATGAGCACAGCAAAGATTATGAATCACTTTTCAACGCATTCTGAATAATGCAGCATCTCTAGTAAAAAATTATGTATACAACATAGATTATGAAACACTTTCCAACACATTCTAATAACTGTAATATATATTTTCATCCATCTGCAGTAAATCTACCATCCTCTGCAAAGAAGAAAACATAATTATCAAGAATGAAAACCAGCTATATAGTATAGATTATGAATAACTATTCAATAAATTCTACCGTAGGCATTGGGAACATATATTCATATAAAATATATTGCACCACCTGGCAGTGGAAGGGGAATCTAAAGGATTTTGTTGTGCATACGAAATTCAGCTGCTGTACAGTGCCAATAGCAGTGGGTACACAAGCCAGAAATTTGTTCAAAAGGTGAGTTGTTTGGAAATTTGTGTGCACCCTGGCAATGAAAAGTTGAAAATACAGTAAAGGACCTATTATCCGGAATCGTCGGGAACGAGGGCTTTCCGGATTTTGGAATTTTCCGGATTTCGGGTCCGTTCGAAACTTGACACCCCCCCCCCGCCATAAAAAAGACACAGAAAATTTTAAAATAATAACAAAATTATAGCACTGCCATCTAGAATATGAATGAAAAGTGTGTTGTATGAGAAGTCTGTAGAATAAACACTATGCTACAACTTTGACTCTTGTACTACAGTACAAAAGTCTCAAATCCGGACATCAAAAATTCAGAACTTTTCAAAATCCGGGCGTTTTTCTAATTGGCTTATATATATATATATATATATATATATATATATATATATATATATATATATATATATGCGTATGTATATATATATATGTATGTGTGTGTGTATATATATTACCGTAAAATAATCCGCGCCTCCCCCCCCCCCAACGTGACGAAAAAATCATAAAATAATTAGAGGGGGGCGCTTACACAGGATTTTTTCGCGATATTTGACGTGATTTGCAGGGTTTTATCGCGATATTTGACGAAATTTGCAGGGTTTTATTGCGATATTTTACGAATTTGCAGAGTTTTTTCGCGACGCTTGAAAAAATTTGCGTTTTTATGGGAATGAATCATGATGAAATGAATGAATCATAAATTCTTGTATGATTCATGAATTTTGATATTTGAAGCAGTTCTTGAAAATTTTGCGTTTTTGATAAAAAACGCAAATTCTGTAGAAAAAACGCGGAAAGAAGGTGAATTTTGTAAAAAAAAAGCCGAAAAAGCATGAAATCTATTTAAAAATCTCAAAAAACGGACATTTCTTCAATGATTCATGATTCATTCATTTCATAATAATTCATACCGTTCTCAATCGCCTTAATTTTCGGATTTCGGGTCCTTCCGGATTTCGGAATTCCGGATAATAGGTCCTCTACTGTATAGATTTTGCAAGGCATATGCAAACATGTCTGCTATACAGTGCCGCAGGCATCATAGACATGTTTTGGTTGTTTACCGTAAAATACCGTTAATCCGCCCCCCCCAAACGTGACGAAAAATCGTACAATAGTTAGAGGGGGCGCTTACACGGGATTTTTCCGCGGTCGTTCAACAAAATTTACAGGAATGAATCACGATGAAAGGAATGAATCGTTGAATGAATCATGAATTTTGATACTTGAAAAAATTTGGTTTAAAAAAAAAGTACATTCTGTCAAAAAACGCAGAAAAAAGGAGTTTTTTGTAAAAAAAGCCAGAACAAGCATGAAATCAATTAAAAAATCTCGAAAAAACGCACATTTCATCAAAGATTCATGATTCATTCATTTCATAATGATTCATTCCATTCTCAATCGCCTTTGAGAATGGGGAGGGAGGGCGCTTTCTCGGAATTTTTTGAAAATTTCAAATTCGTTATAAAGTGAGGAGGGGGCGTTTGATCGGGAAGGGCGGATTAACGGGATTTTACGGTAATTAAAAATCTATTCCCCTTGACGGTGTAAAGTAGAAAAACAATATTTTCTATCATGTGTACAGCACACTGGTGCTAGGCAGCAGGAATCTGAAGTTTGTTTTGAACATACTGTGCAGCAGCCTGGTCTATGCTGTCTAACACAATATGGACCCTTTATGAAAGTACATTTTCAGATATTCTTTCTTTTAAAATTTTAATATAAACTGAGAATATAAGCTTTCCAACGCATTTCAAAGAATCGAGAGGCTTAGACATCACAAAGTGTGTCAGTTTATTTATAATATTTTCCCACTGATAATTTATTTATTATGTTAGTAAGGAAATAATTTCAGTTTTCACACATCAAGAGCATTATGTAATTTTTTTTGAAGGAATTTTATCAGTGATGTTCTTGGTACTTTGTTATTTGATAACAGTGATACAATGTCTAGAAGTATATAGTGTGAAAATCGCATATATTTTGTAACGCTTTAGAATGTATTCATAAAATCACATTATTTTAGACGGTGCTGCCATCGAATTCATTGCTTGGATGTGTTAAAATAGGCAATAATTACAGTATCTTAATATATGTGTTTTGAAATGAATTAAAATTACATCTCAGAATGAATGCAATGAATTTAAAATAATTTCTGTTCCTTCCTAATACGTCAAATGTTACAGCATAAATATTTTTACTTCTGTGTTTAGCAAAATTTATCTTAAAACAAATAAGCGTCTCATAGTTTAAATTGTATCATAGATATCTGAAAAGCATATAGGATTTCTATTCATTCGGTGCAATAAATTTGATCATAATGTCATCTGGTGAAAATTTAATTTCCTGGATACGGCTTCAGATGTTGTATTCCATACTATACGAGGGCGGTTCAATAAGTACCCATGTTAAAAATGAAGACACCGTTTTTTTCAAAAAAATTTTTTTTAACATAGTCCCCTTTTAGAAAGATACACTTCTCCCAACGTTCCGGCCATTTTTCTAACCCCTCCAAAAAAAAGGATTTGTCGAACTCTGCAAAATACGCCTCTGTCTCGGCGATGACTTCCTCGTTTGAGCTAAATTTGTTTCCTGCGAGCCATTTCTTCATGTTAGGGAACAAGAAAAAGTCGCAGGGAGCCAGATCGGGTGAATAGGAGGGGGGGGGGGGGGTGCGGCAGCAATTCATAACGCAATTCATGCAGTTTGGCGGCGACAACTCCAGATGAATGAGCTGGTGCGTTATCGTGATCGCGGCACCCATCTGGCTTCGTCGATCTGCGAGAATCATGTCGTGGACTTTTTCAATTATTTCCTCGGTAGCCCCATCTGGTCGCTCCTCATCGAAAACGGAAGTTCACCCGCGTTTAAATTCGTTGAACCAATATCTAACTGTGGTCACAGATGGCGACATGTCCCCATAAACAGCATCCAACTTTGCTTTTATCTCCTTGCATTTTTTCCCATCCAAAAACAGAAAGCGGATTACCGAACGATATCCATCTTAGCGAAAATCACGAAACACGTCTTACTCGAATGCCTGCCAAATCCAAACTAACATATCAATCAGTCTGAAATTTTTATAGCTGTCGTTTTATAGATTGCTGCACGCGATGATAACAGCAACTTCCCTGAGGAACGTCCTTTGTCTTCAAACACGGGTACTTATTGAACCGCCCTCGTATAAAAAATACTCAAGTTCTGTTGTACTTAAGAATACTTAATGTATAATGTAATACTTTAAAGTATAGATTTTTGTATTGGTTAAAGTAATGAAACTTATCATATGTCATAACTTAATTCAGAATTGAAATTTACTGCTATTTATTAAAAATATGCATTTTTTTATTATTTTTCTTTTTGTTCTTAGATTGAAATGTTGATTAAACTCTCTTATTGAAGCTCAATAAGTCATTTACTTGAATGAAAATGGCTATGATCTCTTCATATTGATTCTTTAAAGATTATTCTGTTATCATCCGAAACATAACTTATGAGACAATGTCATTGATTAAAGAAGAAAAATCTTGCTCTGGTGAATATCACTTTGTTACTCAAGATTGCTCTTAAAAAAAGCATTCCTCCAATGGTACACAATAAAAACCTTTCATTTGTGAGGTATGTTCCAAAACATTCTCTAATAAGAGTAATCTAATGAGCCACCTCTCAAGTCATACTGGAGAGAAACATTTTGTAAAATGTGTTCCAAAGCATTTTCTCATAACAATACTTTAAGTAGACATCTCTTGACTCATCCTGAAGAGAAACCGTATGTTTGTGAAACATGCTCTAAAGCATTTTCTCAGAAGAGTAATCTAAGGAGCCACCTCTCGACTCATACTGGAGAGAAACTCTATGTTTGTGAAACGTGTTCCAAAGTATTTTCCCATAAGAGTACTCTAAGAAATCATCTCTTGACTCATACTGGAGAGAAACCCTATGCTTGTGAAACATGTTCCAAAACATTTTCTGACATGGGTAATCTAAGAAAACACATCTTGACTCATACTGGAGAGAAACCCTTTATTTGTAAAATATGTTTTAAAGCATTTTCTCAAAACAGTACTCTAAGTAAACATCTCTTGACTCATACTGGAAAGAAAGCCTATGTTTGTGAAACATGTTCCAAGGCATTTTCTGTTAAGTGTAATCTAAGAAAACATCTCTTAACTCATACTGGAGGGAAACCCTATGTTTGTGAAACATGTTCCAAGGCATTTTCTGTTAAGTCTAATCTAAGAATTCATCTCTTGACTCATACTGGAGAGAAACCCTTTGTTTGCCAAGTATGTTCTAAATCATTTTCTCAGAATTCTACTCTAAGAAATCATCTCTTGACTCATACTGGTGAGAAACCCTTTGTTTGTGAAGTATGTTCCAAAGCATTTTCTGAGAAAAGTACACTAAGAAAACATCTCTTGATTCATACTGGAGTAAAACCCTTTGTTTGTGAAATATGTTCCAAAAGATTTACTCAGAACAGTAGTCTAAGAAGGCATTATTTGTCTCATACCAAATAGTCACCTTTTGAAAAATCTCTTATATTTTTATTGTCAAAATTGAATATGTACTCAGTATATGTCTTGCATTTACTAGTATCTGGTATCTTTTTTTTAATTTAGTGATTTAAAAAAATGTATAATTCTTCCATAATTATCACACTTGTCATTTTGAAATTAGCAAATAATTCTAGACCTATTCATTAGATTTTTAGTAAACCTTCCTGTAAAGTATTTATAGTTTTTAGGTTCAATATTTGTTATTTCACTGTAATTTTACCCTGAAATAAAACTTAATTTGAACTTGAAATGATAAATTGTCCCTCAAGATCGTATACGAATAGGAAAGGCTTTATTGAAGTAACACTTTTTAACAAATATGAAAAATTTGCTATAAATATTTTTGTTGAAATAAATCGTATTTATTAAATTTTTTTATTAAAAATTTTTCCAGGAATTTAAGCGAAGTTTATCTCAATATCATGTAATCTTTGCACACATTATGAGGAAATTTACCCAGTTTTCTTAAAAATTTATAAAAAACGAATTCAATATTTATTCACCATGTTTATTTAATTCATAAATACCAGTTGTATAGCCTAATCAATAGGACACTTTATTTTTTGAGATTTACTTTCATTTATTTTTTGTTTGTTTGTTTGTATGTTGTATCACTAAATTCAGAAGTTTTAATGGCACAGCAATATTGTTTCCTATCATCAAGCAAATCTTCTCTGTTGGTAAATGTTGTCTAAACAAAATCTCTAATGATCATGACTAAATCTTGTATCCTACAATTTTCAGGTTAGAGAAAACCATTGTGATAGGTCACATGGTTGAGAAATGTTTTATGAATGAGTCATTTTGGTGTCTAATATCCTATTTATCATTGTATTTTAATGGGAATGAAGATTCAAACAGTTATTAACTTATTGAAAATTAAACAATAAACTAAGTTGCAAAGTGACAACATTTCACCCGATTTGGCAGCTAAATCAAATTTCAAGATTATCAATGCCAAAACATTTGCAGATTGCTGGGCATAAATTTAGATAATATCTCTGAATTTGACAGTGAGATATAATTGTTATGCTGCCGAGAATGCATTGTTTTAATCAGTTGAACTGAAGACCAATTTTGAACGAGCTATGCTTCGCCCTACCTGCTGCTATTTTGTAGTAACAGGAAATGTTTGTATGAAAATTTTATCTAAAAAATTGCTTTATATTTTTGACTGAATTTTGTATCCTACCATTTAGGAATATAAGAATTTCCACATGTTCGAGAAAATTCAATAAATATATCATTTAGGCGTCACTGCAGATCAGTAGAATAGTTCAAACAGTTAAGGTGTTGGATAATTTTTTCAAAAGCTACTTATTACAAAATTTTAAAGAACCATAAGCATACCTTGAGGAAAAGAGTGGGGGTAGGGGATTACTATTTGTTTTTATGCTTTAATGTACTGAAAGTATGATTTGGAGGTAGGGATTGAAATTTATTCCTTTCTATATCCTCTCCAAATGTGGTTTTTTATGTGCTTTTTATTATTTCTGTTCATAATATTGTTGGTTTTTGTTTATAATGTTAGCGGGTTTTTAAAAGTGAATGGTGTTTTATGCAAATGTTAAAATATATGTGTTGGTTTGTATTTATCCTTGTTTTGTAAGGTGATTTTGTGTGAGTTGATGAAACTGTTGTAACACTGTTTCTGCAGAAAAAACATACTTTAAGGAACTTGCTGCCAAATGATTATTAGTAAGAGAACTACAAGGAGACCACAAAAAGTGGCTTTTAAGCATTACTTTTTAGAACCATACAAAAGGAGTACAAGTTTTGCCAGTGTTAGTTTAAATTTTTATGCCCCAACGTCGCTTTAAAGTAACTTTTTATAAAATTCAGTTAATAAATCATAAAGTAGCGATGCAGTTTAGAATGAGTTATAGATACATTGCTTTACCTTGATTCATAAACATTATTGGTTTCAAAACAAAAATATTTTTAAGAGGATTTCTTTTTCTTTTGAACCTTCTCAGCTTTCTTGTTCGAGGAATATTGGGAAAGAAAAGTTTCAGTTTGGAATTTTTTTAATTATATTTGTGCATTTTCTAATTTTAAAAAATACAAAATAAATAAGTAAATAAAATATTTGAGAGGAATTATAAATTTGCCACAAAATTCCTGTAAATTCTAACTTAAATTTAGTTGGAAAATCCGTCTAAAATTTATTAACTGATTGTGTAAATCTTCTCATGTAGTTTCAAAAATTCACAAAAAGCCTCTAGAAAAATGAAATTTTCATGATTTAGAACATAAAGCGTTAACTAAAAGGACATTGATAAAGTTTTATAAAAAAATTAAACAAAATGCAATGAACAATGCTTTTGCCCCACCAGTGGCTGAGAGATTTCTGCTCTCAAAATTGGTAGACAGGAAGTACTGAGTTCGAATCAATCACATCCTTTGGCCTAATTGTTCGGAGTTTACCATGGTTTTCTTCAAATCTTTGATTTCTTTGTGTCAATATGGATAAAGCTTCCATAGAAAGACCCTCATAGAAGGCATTCTGCCACTTCTTTGGGCCAATATCCCTCATGTTGATAATTGGCCATCATAACCACAACCATAATATTATTAATTATATAATGATTATTTGCAAAGTCAAAGTGCATTGGCGTTGAACAGAAGGTGATATCTTATCTGTTGCCATTCTTTCTCTATCTATAATCATCCAAAACCAATGTCTTAGCGGGATTATCATTTAAATCCATTAAGTGTATATGTTTTAAAGTCATTAGATTTAAATGGGATGGAGAAATCTTGTTTGACAAGCATATACAAATGATCATATTTTGATAAAAAAAAAGGAATGCTCCAGCAGTTTTTCCGTGTTATGCACATCAATGGAAAATGCACTCTGACATTTGTTTAAACTTCAATATTATTCATTCAGGAAAATATTCTTCAATGTAAACAAGATGAAATTTTGTAATGGAAGACAAATTGATTTTTTGAATCCGACACACTATAATTCTCCATTGTAGGTGTTACTAGGCTGTAAAATTTCTTTCTAAACCCAAAAAGAAATATATCGTACGTTATTTAAAAGTATTATTGTCTTATAAATGTATGAACTGTACTCTCCTGTTAAAAATGACATTTTATTAGCTATGTCAGTACTTGAAAGTGTTTTGAAGCCTAGCAACTAAAGTTTGTTTTTATGAACTTTTCTTAAAAGTATGCTATTAGTATTGTACTTTTTTTAAAAAAAATTCTGAATAGGTGGATTGTTTGTTTATGTAATCCTTTTTTTTAACAAATTTACATTGTGTTAGATTCAAATTATTTTGGAATCAAAAAATAAAAATTTTTGTTTATCCAGAGAAACAGATGTGTCTTTTTTTCTATTTGATTGAATCACAAACAATGAGATTATTGGAGGTTATTATTATTATTTTTTATTCGCAAGGATAATTTTTTTTACTGAATAGCTGGTACTTGATCTCTACATACATTGTTTTTTACTTTTTCAATTTTGCTAAAGATTTTTCCATGAGGACATGAGGATACTTTTACTTTCTGAATCTAGTTCTGAATGTGAAAGTATCCTCATAAAATCAATCTACAAAGAAAATAGAAAAAGTAAAAAATGGACATTGTAGAGATCGACTTCAGCTTGTACAGTGAAAAAAAATCAATTAGAAACATGGAAATGCTTATAAGATGTTTTAACCCGCTAAGTGTTTGGATCGTAATATTCCGTTAACTAAGTTCCAGGTTTAAGTTATGCAAAATAATCAATATTTATGATAAGATATTGCAATAAATTTAATGAATTTTCAGTACATTTTAGAATGCTTAATTCTCTCAAGAATTACATTTATATTGTAATTAAGCTATTTTTAATTGTTGAAAGAATCTTATCTTCTGAGAATTTAAAACAAATTGCAGAAAAAACACTATTACAATTTTCAAGAAGCTCAGAGGGTTAAAAGATTTCTTTCATAGCCTGGTTATTAGTGAGCTCACAGAATGAGGGAAGTAGCTTTTTTATCACCTCTCATTCATGTCTGAAGATGCATAAAAAATGTATGAAATCATGTTGTATAACATCTTAAATCTGGTCATCTCTAATAATTATGAAATTTTCATAATCTGGACATTTCAGTACATTTATTAGTTTTTATTTTCAATCACCTATCATAGATGGCACCATCACACTTATATGAAGAAATTTCATCAGAAGATGAGGGAAAATATTAACATTATCTAATTTAGTACTTCTTCAGTTTTAAAATTGTAAGAACTTTCTGATTACATAGTAGTTAATATATATCTCTTTTTTTATATTAATTTCTAAAAATTCTGAAATAATGTTAATTTTGTTATTCCTCTCTCTCCAAACGTAAGAAGATGGCACCAAAACATTTCAAAATTGGATTTTTTCATTATTATTATTATTTAAATATTTAATATATGACTTACCTTGGTCTTTCTATATGCTATATACCAGATTTTTTACACGATTAACCTTATGTATAGTTACCGCAAATATGTTAATGTAATTTTAAAATTATTTAATGTTCTATAATCCGGAATCGCCTAATAGTACTGACTCTGGATTAAAGAAATTATGCAGCAATAATAATAATGCTTTGTGGTAATTTTTTAAATAAACTCAAGTCTCAATTAAGTTCTTTTTGTAAAATAATTACAAAATTAATCAGGTTAATTAACAAAAAAAGTCAGTCTAACAGGTGGCTATTGGTTGCGGCAACATCAGGAATTGCATCTGAGCGAAAGGTTGGCTGATCGTTGAACTAAAGATTTGAAATATAACAGGCTAGTGGATCTGCTGGCACATGTAATAACAACGAAACAGGTTTTTAAGTGTGAAACAGAATTTCCTTTCTTCGTCCAAAAATGTCTAAAAGGTTTTAAATAATTAATAAAAGTACAGATACAAGTTTATTAGATACCAAGTTGGCTGTTTGTGCTATTGACCAAAAATTTTTACTTTTATAAAAAATAAAATGTCATTCATTCATCAAAGATTCAGTAATTTTTCTAATTATACAAATTCCAACTCAAAAATAATATTTTAATTTACACATATCCTGGTTTTCTCTTATTATGATTTTCGTAATAGGTTCATCAATTATACTAGAACGTTCTCAAAATGTATTCAAAATTCGTATGCAGTTTAAACCTAAAATTTTTTTTTATCACTGTTAATCTTTAAGATATTGCAGTCATAAATGTGTGTTACTTTTAAAATGCTCTTAACTATAAATAATGCCTTGAAGAAGCATAAAAACCTCATAATTATATTTAAGGTTTTTATGCATCTTCAAGGCATTATTTATAAGGCATTATTTATATTCAAGGCATTCTTCAATCATAATTTTATAATCATAATCATTATGTATTATATTACATAAAACTGCTGTCTGACAAATGTTTTAATTTTTTTTAGCCTTTAAAAAAAAGGGTTAAGTCTGTATTTATGATGAGCATGTAAAAAGTATCTTTAAAGCTATTCATACATGTATTACTTGCATTATCATATGCACTCATGTTATTATAATTTGCAGTAGAGCCTTTAGTAACTGGTAATTATAAACACTGAAGTTTACAGCAATAAATTAAAAGGTGTCTCATTTGAAAGAATGCTATTCAAGTTGATGATTCATATTGAAAATTAAAAAATAAATAAATGAACGAGATTTTTAGAATACAGATATCTTCAGTTTGGCAAAATTTTCAACAGCAATTTTGGTGAAACTCTGATTTTGAGCCAGAAATGAAATAAAACCAAATTTTTGGTCAATATCTAATAATAAAAATAAAATTTAATAATAATCTATTTTCTTATAAATTTCAACGAATTTCTTTATTTTGTACCAATTATTTCAGAATTTTGGTTGGTTCTAGAATTATTGATTCAAATTGCTCATAATTTTTTTGATGGAGTTAAAAGAAATAGCTGGGTGATTCTCAAAATAGGGAACAATTTCAAAAGTGAAATCTTAAAAAAATTACTGTTAGCAAAATTTCTGAAAAAAATAGGTGTTGTTAATATAGTATTAGGTATACTTTACGTGTAGTCAGCAGAGCTAAATATTTAAAAATTAACTTAAAAAAAAATTTAGTATTTTTTGAGCCATGCTAATGACAAAACAAATTGCATGGAATAAATATATTAAGAAATTTTTATTTTCTTCCTGTTTAAATATTTTTTTCTATATTTATTAGCCTTCCTTTTCAGCAAATGGTTTCCATTTTTACATATATACATATAAGGAGAATAAAAACATTACCAAAGAGCAAACTTTGTTTACATGAGCAACATTCTGACACTAACAATGTAAGAAGCTGTCTTAGTGATTTTCTGATAGATTTAATGCACATTTTAGGGATAATAAATGTAATACCTAAATTTATATGTAAAATTAAACTTTATAAAAGATACAATATAAGCAATGGTTACATTTATGCACATATGAGTCTTTAGCATGGACAGAAAAACCATGCTAATGACACTGATATTTGTCCATGCTAATGACAAATTTTAATTTAAATAAGATTATGAGCCATAATATAATCACAATGCAATAGTCCTTTCTGGGACTTTTTAAAACACAAAAGTCCTATGCAAATAAGCAAAATAAAAATTTTAATTATAAAATAAACATGAATATTATTATCCATTCTAATGACATATAATTGATGTACACCCCTAATATTCAACTTCTATTCTTAAAATACAATACATGCATCTATTTTCAGGCTGGTATAAAATTACTATTTGTTGTCATCGAGAAACTTTATATTTTCAAACTATTGTCATATGTGAAAATGAAATTTTGATTAATAACCAGCTGTTATAGTATAACCTTGTTTTGAAAATGGAATATGGAGGACAAACTTTAATTCTTTTTTTATATACTATAATTTTATTTTTAAAAAGAAATTTATTGGATCAATCTTCTCCTTGATTAATTTAAAGAAAGAATAACATTTGTTTTATTTTATAAACATGATATTAACTGTTGAAAAAGCTTGTATATACAAGGCACAGCTGCTGTGGACATCCATGCTAATGACATTTTGAACATTTATTCTGTTATTTTAAGGTGTTTTTAACTAAAAAGTGAGTAATTCTTGAGTGCAAATGATGAATAATATTAAGACAAACATATCTAAATATAAAAACATGACAGAAAATCTCTCAATTTTTTTTGTATGCCGAAAGACATAAATTGTCCCCTATTTTGAGAATCACCCAGTTACCAATTTTTATTTTAACAAATGAATCTAAAACTGTCCTCTCTAAAGATTTTAGATTTGTGAATATTAATATTCAAGAATAGAAATGTAAAGTATTAGAATCTCCAATTAAAAAAAATCTTTGATTTGATTTGATAATATGAATTCAGTTTTTCCAACTGAGTCAGAAATTTCATAACTGGAATTCAAACCCAGAACTTACACTGCCAATGATCTGTCTGCCAATGACCGATGGGTATATCTCACTCATATAATTTTATTGGTAACAGCATCTGGACAGCAATTTATTTTTTCAGATCAGAGGACTTTCTCATAATGCGCCAATGAAATAATAATTTCTCATTCTGCCCCTATCATCCCGAAATTCATTCCAATTTTCAGGGCTGTTTTCATCGTAATTCAGCCGATTACTATAGGCAGCTGGAAAGCTTTCGTTTTGTCTTTTTAAGATGGCATTTATGTATGGAACCTTTGTATGTGAAGATACAGATCTAATTTTTGTTAAATATACTGTCAGAACCAGTTAAGGCGCTCATGTTTAATACATGGACCACATAATGCACAGATTTTTTGTTAATATAAAAATATCTTGTTTAATATCTAAACATTAATTATGCGATCCCACTTAAGGCTTCTGTCCTTACCAGATGAAGAACTTGCGAACTAATGCTAATCTTATGGGGAGGCTGTTTGCTGATATCACATTCACATTTTGGCATTTTTAAATATTTTTTGTTGGATTTGATAGTTGAGTTGCAGCTCTACATCGCTCTTTTTTCACGTTCTCGATTTTTTATAAAGTTGCATTCACTTGAGAAACCGGTTCTGAAAATATTACTAATATGAAATAATGGTAAATATTTGAATGAAGAAACCATGTTAAATGAACAAAACTGATTATATATGGGCTGATCATTAAAGTAATTAATTAATTCCTGATAAAACATTTAGTGAGAAAGATGCTTTGACATCATGTTCTGATATGTCATAAAAATTGTTGATTTTAAACGATTACTGAGATTTTGAATGTATGTTATATCGGCTATATGTTTTATAGTATGTTATAAGCAATATATATATATATATATATACATACATATATATATATATATTTGAAGATTAGGCAATGAGATTGCAGTTGTATAATTAATTTACTTTTTCAAAGATTCACTTTCTTTTTTCTAAACTAACAATAATTTTTACACAAAGGTTAATCAAAATATTTTTTCTCATATTTAAAAAGAAGGACAGATTATAATAGTATTCATTATCACAAATATCAAAGATAAATTTGTTACTGGCTCCTAAGATTTAAAATTTTTCTTCTGTACAAAAAAAAAAATAAATAGTCTGACTGGAAATTTATGTTTGTTGTTTTAAATCTGATTGCAACATTAATTATCAACCCACATCTGTTTTCAGTTATTATTCCTGTTGGTCTTATAAAAGGAACCAATGAGTTAAAATTTAAATACAATTAAATTTTAGTCAAATATATGCAAAATTTACTATTCTTAGCTGAACACATGTAAATGAAAACCTTAAAGTTGATTCAAACCGTTAGATGGGAAAATAAGCTCAGTTCCTTCAACATTATTAAAATCATGTTTAATAGACGATCCTGTTTAATAGGCAAGTTTCCCCTTCCCTTTCAAACACATCTTAACCAGATTCAGCTGTATATCTGCATTTTATTAGTGATAATTTGTTTATTTTAAATTTTGTTACATTGATTACTAGAAATAAATTTACCTTCAATTCAATGTAAGATAATTATGAATGAATTATAGTTTTTTAATTATTTGTCTCATATAACTTGTAGGGGAGACTAGGGATGGTTAAACATATGACAGGCTTGAATCACCTATCCATTTCCCTATTTAAATGTGTTTCAGCCTTTTATTGCCAGATACAGTGGCATAACTAAGGAGGGTGAAACCCAGGGTGGATGTAAATGGTGTCAACATACCCACGATGTTCTCACTCCCCCCTCTAATTTGCCATATTTTTCAATCACAATTCTACGTTATTACCAATAAAATTTCATCATTTTTTGCATACTTATTGTGATTTTATAGATAATTCAAAGAAATTGATACAAAATTGTAATTTAAATCCAAAATACTAAAAAATTTGATACATGTATGGGAAAGCCTATTTTGATTTTGATTTTTTAACAAAACTTCTATAAACGTATACTGTATTTCTTTATCAAAATTAACTTATTATTTTTTCCATGATTATTACTTCATTTTTGAACTATTATTTCGAAAAATTACCTAACCGCATACTTTTGAGACACATTATAGTTTACAACCTAAAGTTTATTCTTTCTTTTTAATTCAAGGGTGCAGACACAGATTAAAGTACAGATCTTTTAATATAGACTATAGTGTATGTGAGTGCAATCACTTAAAAAAGGGGGGGACCAAAGAAACGCACGGCATCTATAACTTATTTACCTTCAGATTTCCAATATTACAAACCACAGGGGCGATTCATAACTCATCCATTAGTTCGCATAAGTCAATGCGGTGCCTATTCGAAGAAAAAAAAATCTTTTCTTTTTAAAGTTTGCTTTTGTTCCCATTCATTGGAAAGGTGGGTTTCTGTTCTTGGTGCATATGTTATTTAGAAACACCATTCTGTGTAAAATTTTAATCTCTCCAAGAAAAGAAAATTAACTCTGTTGTATGATGCGCTACAAATTTAATTTTATTTCAGAATTTTTTCCAAAGTTTTACAAGATTATACATATATATATATATATATATATATATATATATATACGTATAAGAATTGGGTGCCACCCTTTATTGGGTGACACCTGGGGCAGACCGCCCCCCGCTAGCTACGGCACAGGCTAGATAGTAATCAAAGCTAATGGACTGATCAAAGAACAACCTTTATTTCATGCAGATAATTGATACAGGTCTACACAGAAAAACTTGTGAAGAGTTTTCAACTTAAAAGGTAAGTTTTTTAGAAATATTTTGTAAGAGTTTCTGAAATAAAATATGTCATAAAAATTAAAGTAAGTAGGTTTTAATTTATGCACAAATATTGAGTTTTAATTCTAAGCATGACATTTGAACAGTAATTAAGGCTTAAAATAACAATGTGCTATTCATTACAAAATGGCTATGTGGGAAGGCTTGACGCAATAAAAATGAGAGAAGGTTGATCAAGGTCAAAGTTCCCTTTTCGGAAATCTTTTTATTATACTCGGTATGTAGTAAAGTATCAATGATTATATTTGTAAAAAATGTAATAGAGAGCTACACGGGCCAGAATTTCTAGACCCGAGATCAGCTTGATCCGTGTAAAAGTCAATTAAATCAGGCTCGGTCTGTCACGACTTGATTTCTACAAAAAATTCGATTTTTCTCGATATTTAATTAAGATCTATTAATAAATAATATACACATATTTATGGGAATTTTTTGCAATTTATTTTATATTACTATGATTTTGATAAAGGCAAACGATCTTTCACAATATACTGTCAAAATTGAGATTCTGACGTCAACTGACACCCTGTACGGATACGATAGTACAGGAAAAAAGGAAAATCTGTTTTCAACTGTTTAAGTAATTTATTTATCAAAAAAAATGGAAAATGCTATTCAATTCCAAATCGGTTTAGTACTTAATTTGTCAATTTTATGACTTTATATTTAAAATGAGTCAAAAAGTTCTGCATTGTAGAGCATAGAATTTAAGTACATCTAAAAGGAATTCTCAATCTCTACCACTATTTTTCAGCTTGTCCAACATACTGTAGGAACATTTAAATTCAGTTTTAGTTTTTCCAGACTATGCAGAGAAAGAAATAAAACACTGATCTCGAATGAAAAAATTAAGCCCGGTCTCAGACACAATTTAATTCTTCGTTACAAATCTTTTTGCAAGAATATGTTATATCTCTGTATTGATGTTGATTTTGTCAAACTATTACCGGCAAATGCAACACATTTAAGGTTCTCTTAGAAAGGTCATATCCTTTATAAAATGGGACATATTTTATCGGATTCTTTTAAATTTTTATATGTTGCCAATAACCCCGTTTATTTTTATTTATTTATTTATTTATTTGACTGGGAAAAGAAGACAGCAGATTTAGTTCTTTTCTTTCTTTCTTTCTTTTTTTTTTTTTTTTTGTTTGGCTTCTTACAGAAATTATCATAATTCTGGCGATCCTTTTAAAAGCTAATCTTGATATGGGCCTGAAACTAGGCCTAACCCATGAGCCTTCTAAGTTTATAGTGAATTGCAAGATTCATCCACAAAATACTATAAAATCCCATATGATAAAAAATAATCTGCAGAATTTTATCTTTTTAATATAATTGCAGATATAGGGGAAGCTTTAGTAGTATTTTTAAATTATCGTGGAAGTCAGCTATTTTCTTTTCTTTTAATTTGTGCAATTATATAAAATTAATTAGCGAGTTGATCGCGAAAAAAACAAATCGTCCATTTATTGCAGAGAAAAATGCAAATTCCTTCCAAAAATTACGAATTTTGTTTAATATTTAACAAATGTTTGTGTTATAATATTAGACCCATTTTTTTCTCAAGAAAAAAGTAATGTTGTATAAAATCCATTAAATCTGAGATTAAGCAGTCTCTGTCCTACAATTTATATCAAAATCTGGAGTTACCAAAGTTGATCCTGTCCTGAAAATTGCAGAGTCCTACCTGAAATTGCAGATTTTTTACTTTCTCAACCAGTCGAACTAGTTCTCCAAACTTTGTAAAATCGGAAGATGGTGAGAAAAATGGCTAAGTTGATTAGAAATGGAATGATACTTATTTGTTTTCAACAACTTATCAGTTTAAAAGTTATCTTCTACTAGTTCAACTATAGACCTCTTCAAATTTTTTAGTAGACACTTTATTGTTCTGTTAAAAAGATGTAAGTTATAAAGCATTCTACTTTGAAATTTAAGAATGCTACAGTTCACTATTTCTTTAAAGTAATTATATTCTGCTGTTAACTACAAAACATGAAAACAAGTGAGCTACGATTAACGTTATTCTTTCGTTACAAAGTAAGTATTTAAGTTGTGTCATAATATTAGAATTCCTTCTCCATTCTAAAAAATAAGGAACCTGTGACTAATTGACCTGTGACTAATTGACCTGTGACGAATAAATAATTGAGCCTGTGACTAAGTGGTCTGTACTCTACAACATATATTAAAATAGTCAAAGTCTGTGGTTACCAAAGTAATGTTCGCCCTTTATTTGTAATTTATGATACGTGAAATTTAATGAATTCTCAGTGTTTTAATAAGATGGGAAAACATGATTTTAGTACATTACAAAAATTATATAAACTAAATTAAAATGATAAATTATTAGATTGGTTTAAAATGTAAAAAAGAAAAGTTTTTTATGTCGTTATGCAGGGTTAACACCTAATATGCGTTGATTGATACAATAAATATACGAACAAAATTTCAGTTTTTAAAAATCACGTTGTTAAAACTGTGTTTATTCTTCTACAGAATATCTCTTCATATTTGTTATCAAAAACAGACTTCTAAACCATTAGTTTCTGAGATCTAGTTTAGATATAAAAAAAAATTTATTTTGTTATGAATCATTTAAAAACAAGTTTACATAATTTACAATAAAAATGCTGCTTTTTAAGCAATTAAGAATTTTTTTTTAAATATAATCTCCAGGTTGGATAAGTTTTATTAAGAAAACATTTCTCCATGTTCTAAAAAGTAAACCAGTGAAAATTTATTCGTCAATGTCTAGACTTATAAGCTATGATACTTCGAATATGGATTTTTGACGTTTTACTCATCATAAATAAAATAAAAATGTTTTTAGTTTGAAAAAATCTGACATTCAAAGTTACATAGCTAAGTAATTTTATGACAAGAGAAAATCAAGTTTTTAATTATAAACTGATATTAATGGTGTAGATTCATTAAATAAAAAAAATCTTCCATACTTAGGTTTTAAATTTTGTCAAACATTTTGCTTAAAGGCCTCCAAATTAGAATATTCGTTAACAGCATACACAGCAATTTGTTATATACTACAAATATAACAAGTTGCTGGAACCTATTACCTGTACAAATATGGAACTATGCAACATGTTAGTCAATAGTAGCTCTGTTTCCAATCTGTAATAACCAAGCAATGTGACAAAATTAATAGAATTAGTATTAACTATTCTATAAGTATAATTTGTTTAATTACCAAATTAAACAGATAAAAAAGGGCGCTTTCTTCAGTAAAACAAGACTATCTGCCAATGCAAAAAAAAATTAAAATTATTTGAAATGCAAAAATATATAATGATAATTATATTAATTTTAAATAATATTTAATATCGAAAATATATACAACACTGCAATTTTAATTTCTCTTTTCAGAATGGATATTTCATCTTCATTCCCCAAAAACACAAAGAAATTTAGAATTTTGAAAACACTTATTAAAAAAAATTTAATCCTGTTTATTGTTCGCCAGTTTAAAAAAATAGACAATCTGCCACTTAAATTATCCCTTTAGGATTAAAATTCATGATCCTGCTTCACACACACATCCTAAATTAAGAATCTCAAAAACTTCTTTTTAAAACAGCTCTCAGGTAAGAATAAAGGAATAAACAGCATGAAAATTACCCCTCCTTTCTCCCGAGTTTCACTTCCCCTTCAGTCATGCCACACAAAACATGGTTTAAGATTTTTATTGCTAATTTTTTTTTTTTTTTTTTTTTTTTTTTTTTTTTTTTTTTTTTTAAAGAAAAAAAAGGCTTGTTTTTTATTTAAGTTGACTTATCTAAAATTCTCATCAAGATTAAAATTTTCGCTTCACATTTTCTCAACTTGTAAGTATGTGTGTGAAAAGCAATAATTTCCCCCCCCTTTCTTCTATTTTACAGTTCTTATACTTGAATCACATGTACAGAGTAACTATACAATAATCATTCACTTTGAAAACCTGATATATTAAAAGTGCTTATAAATATGATTGATATATGAAAATTACCACAAAATATCCAAGTTATATGCTCACTCGACGAATGGTTTATGTGTGCCCCTTTGATCACACGACACACGTCCTGGCATTAGTACAATTCAATCCCCACATTATGTACTGCCATACAAGGCAGTTATTTTTAGTACCGCCTTCTGAAAGAACATTGTACTGCTATGAGAGACGGAGATGTCGCATTTTCTAAGACGCAGAAATTCTTTCTCGCTTTACATCCATTTCGGAAGAGACGGAACTGAACTCGTTACGGGTACTGAACCAGTACTGATATGTTAACTAGTTTACAAACCTGAACTAGTGCTGCCATGCCACCTGGTATATAAACTTAAACTAGTGCTTTCATGCCACTTGGTAGAAAATTTGGATATTTTGTTGTTATTTTCACATAACAATAATATTTGTAAGTAAAACCCTTTTGATTAAATTAGTTTTTGAAAGTGAATGGTTATTTTATAGTAACCCTGTATATTTTAGATTTTAATATAATTCCCCCCGCCTCTTTACAAAATATATTATCAAGGGTGAAAATAATAAAATAACACAAAATTTAAAATCTTTTAGCCCTCACCCCTCCTGATGTCTAGAAAATCACATTTTAAATTTAACATCCTAATTAATTTAAAATTCGTCTGGGGATGGAGAATAATAATTTAATGACAGCATTAGATCATTATTTATTTATTGTTACTACAAAGTAACAACTAGTGGTTGGAGGCCATCGTAATACATACCCACCATGCATATGCATAATATAAAATATGAAAATGAAACAGTAAACTATTTATAAAATGCATGGCAATTACAAAACAAAATTTAATCGCATATTTAAATATTTTTACTGTACATAGTTATGGTCTATTAATCAATTGCTGATGAACCAATTTCGAGAAATAATATAAAATGCCAAACTACTCAAATAAGTACCGAATTGCGTAAAAGTAACATCCTTATAATTCCAAAACTAATAATCATATTAACAGTTTACTGCGTCGAATTAAGCGTCTCATTTCCAATTAAAATATATCTTTGAATTGAAATTTGAATGAAATACAGGACCATGAAAAATCGGATTACAAATATCTCGGCAACTAATAATCCGAACGACTTCGCTCTTTATACAAAATTTGTGTTATTTTACTGCTTTTTATGTCCACTCCCTAAAATAAAAAAATAAAAAAAAAATTATATACCTTTCTTCAGAATGTATTTTTCGAGAGTCCAAAAAATATAATTCCAGATAATCGAGGTTAATGATATTAAATAGACTCTTACATTCTAAGTATGTACAAAATTTCAAGTCTCTATCTCAATCTGTTCGGGAAATAGAGTGTTTAGAGCAGGGCTGGAAAGTTTCTGCCGGGATGGTTAAAACCAGCGGTTATAACCGGTTAAAACTGGCATGGCAGAAACTAGCTTCTGCCAGTAAGTGGCAAAAACTGGCAGAAACTAAGAAATAATACTAATAAGAACTTTCCCTGCAATGATGTGTGCATTATTCACACAAGTATTTAATATAAAGAATTTAGATAAAAATTAAAATAAAGTTTATGAATGTTATTCAAAGTAGCAAAAAGTTTAAAAAGGATTATATAAATATACTTTGTTTATGTAATTTTCTGTCACTTAAACTGAAATTTTCATAATAGTAATCTGATGCTGTACAAGTTTATTACTGTTTACAATTGAATTTCTATTTGAAAAGAAAAAAAATTATTCAAAAAATTCCATGATATTTTAGCATTACTTTTTTGAGTATTTTTAAATAAATAATACACTGCGACAACTTAAAAAATATTTACTACTGTATACAAAAAGAAACGGTTCCTGTAAAAAAATATAAATAAATAATTTTAGCATAAAAATAACAGAAAAAAAATTAATGAAATACATTTTACAATATTAAAAGAACAAATTTATTTTTGTGGAAAAAGTAATAATATACTAAGAGCATTCTATAATATAAGATTATTAATTTTGCTAACCTTTCTTAACCTAAACTGTTTTTTAACTTGTTTTGAATGAAAGAAAAATTCGAAAATATTCTTTTAAGACCAGCATTACTTGCTAATGTCATTATTGAGAATGTAAAATTTGAAAATTTCTCATTTTCACCGGTATTTGTTTCTAAAGCAGATCACCAACAGAAGACAAGACATTTTCTAAGACTTCGTTGAGGAAATGAGTCGAATTTGCTACAAGGGGTTATTATATATGGCACAAATTTTATATTAATATCAAAAAGCAATTTTCTTGCACTTTCTTTATGCTTAATTGTCAATTTTGGTTCCATATACTTAGGATGAAGTAAATAAGCTAGCGCTTCATTAAATGAGATTTGAATCTTCCATTTGTGATTTTCCATGATATTTCCATCATTAAATAATGTTAAGCAAATTTTATGAGCAGCTAAAATAGAAGTCATGCTTTTACTTTCATCTAAAGCAACAACAATTAAATTTTAACATTCGTGACAAACATTTAACTGCTTTATAAATCATGATATTTACTTACAATTTTAACAATTGCTATGTCCTTAATATCATTTTCATGATTTTCAGTTATCTGCAAATAATATGGCTGATACTTTGTGAAAGATTAAAAAAACTATCAAATTCTAATACAAATTTATTTATATTTTAATTAAAAACTAGTCACAATATTTTATTTGCTATTTATTCTGAATAAAATTTATATAAGAAATTTAATACTACTAAAAAAGTCTCGGATTATGTCTAAAAATGAGTTTATGCCAGTTGTTGCCAGTTTCAGCCGGTAAAAACCGGTTATAACCACTTTCTACCACTGGCACGGCAGAAACTAATTTCTGCCGGCAAAAACCCAGCCCTGATTTAGAGACAGACAGACAGACGGACCCCGATTTTTTTTCCTAAAAATATTTTTTTCGGAATCTCAAGTATCTGAAACCTGTAAATCCGCCAATTTTTTTTTTTCGATTTTCAACACGATTTCAAGATTTGCCCTATACTACATATGATGAGTAAGTAAAACAATATAAAATTCTTTAAAAAATAATTTTAAAATTTGTATGTGGGAGAAACAGAATTTTTTGGATGGGGGGAACAGGTACTTAAATGATTCTTTTACTGTTGTAACAAGATAGTTACACACACAACAAAGAAAAAAAAGTTTTAAAACCATATTTACTGAGAGTAGGAGAAAAACTTTTGGGAGAAATTATAGATAATAAATTAAATGGTGTTACAAAAAAATTTTGGCAATAGGAGATAATTTTGGTGAAGATAATTTATTCTTACATATATAAATACATACTGTTACAAACATATGCTTATTTATTTCATATTTTTATTAATTAATTAAATAAGTTAAATATTAAATGAATTTAAAAATAAAGAGTTATGAAGTTCAAACAATGCGTGTTTGTTATTAGATGAGACAAAGAAGTTGAAAGTAATTCCAAGGGGAAGTGTTTAGATAATAGATTATTTATAAAAATATTTTTAACGAATTAATAAAAGATTTTTTATTTTGTGCGTTAAAGAATGGAGGATTTTAAGGGGAGAATTCAGATTATTCTCTTTTTTATGAAGGGATCGGGTAAAAAGTCGAAGTTTCTCACTTTGTTTTAACCTTTTTACTACTACATTAAAAATAAAAATAGGTTTTTCAATAATTTTTCTAAATCTCGATTACATGTTCCTCTTCCAAATTAAACTGTTTTGCTTTTGAAAAAAGAATTTAGTGACAGACAGAGAAAGATAAAAAAGAATTAAAATTGGAAATAGATGAAATGTAAACATATGATAAATACTTTGCACTCGTTATTCTACAATAAACATGTTTCAGGAAACTCAGAAATTAATACTCATTTCATTCAATAATTTCTTCAAATAATGCAAAGTAAAACCACAAATGATTCAACACATAGACTATATTATAACATGGAATTATTTTAAACGTCCCACTGAACAAACTTCAAATGCTACAGCCAATCAGGGTAACTTTGGTTCAAGAGAGAAAAAAAGGTTAAATCTGCTACATCACTTGGATTAACGGTAAAGTTTTGGTCACAAAATATAGACAGGTGCATTAGTTTGAGTTTGACAATTCATTGGAAATAATTCGATTACGTTCCACCATGGAAGAATGGATCAAAATTTCGTAATGGTGGGGTAACGTTGCCCTGATTGACTGTACATAATTCATTTTCAATAACGAATGGGCATAGTAAACTTATCATACATCAGTTACATCGTAATCTGTGCAATTCAAAAGATTTCATAGTCAGATAGGCATGATCTATTTTCGAAGTCATAATTTTTTTTTAAATATGATGGAAAGTTTTAGAGAATGAATTGGCTGAGGTAAGCAAATATTTCAAGGATGTTTTTCCCAATATATTTATTGACATTTAAAATTCACACTAGCAGAAAAAGCAATCTTGAAATTAAGGAACTGAAAAGATTACGACAGATATCAGTAATTACATGACAATTAAATTAGAAAACTTTCTTTTAATACAATCCTGATGAGAAAAGCATAATTTGATAACACTTTTACCAACCTTATTTAAATTTCAAACGTCATCAGACAGAATTTAAAATAAAAACCAGTGTGTAAACACTAGTATACATATTTTTTTAATATTACGGGTAAGTAGAGGCCATATCCTTTTCGAAACTAATATTTTCAGCTTTAGTAACCACCAAAGAACTTTCTTGGGAGAAATCAGGTTTAGCAAAAGTTTTTCTTAACTATACTATCAGTCATAGTAAAATCTTACAGGCAAATGTGTGTAAACAAATAGAGATTTGTATATTTTTCTGATATGATAAAGCATGATAAAAATAAAATGGTGTATGTCAGGGCTCATGGTATAGCTCCTAATCAGCTGATTAACTGGTTTAAATAGTCAATTTTTTTGCTGGTCACTGTTCTTTTTTGCGCACTGTAATAAATGGAAAGAAATATACATATATTTTAATTTCTGGTATGTGCTGAGTTCAGTTAACGGCAATTAGCAAATTTCAGGAGCAAAATTTAACACTTAAATAGCTTTGTTGAAATTTATTTTTGTATACGTCTCATGAAAGTTTTCATGCCTGTATGATTAACAGATGCTGCCTTAAACCAATCATTTTAATGAATATCCTGATACAGATCTCTCACACAAAAGGTTTCCCTCTCGTATGAATTCTCCGTTTGCATGCTTCTGAGAGAATTTCTTGTTGCATATCCACATTCAAAAGGTTTCTTACCAGTGTGAATTAAGAGATGACTGGTTGAATCCATGCATTCAGAAAATTTCTTGTTGCATATCTGAAATACAAAAGGTTTTTCACCATAATGAATTAACAGATGCTTCCTTAAATTATACTTTTGAAAGAATTTATTGTTTTATATCTCATATACAAGACATTACTCACAAGTGGGAAATAAACGATATTTGTTTAAATCGCTGTTCTTAGAAAATTTCTTGCTGCATATCTCACACAGAAAATGTTTCTCATCAGAATGAGTCAACAGATGTCTTCTTAAAAAACTATTTCCACTAAGTTTTTGTTGCATTTCACACATACAAGAGAATTCTAACTCATATTAATTAACAGATGCTTCGTTAAATGATCATTTTAAGTGAATTTATTCCTGCCTATCTAAAATTATTATGTTTTCTCAGCAGTATGCATCAAGAGATGCCATGTAAAAGTTAAATCACTCTTTTTAGAAAAATATTAATTCATCCTTTCGAGTGAATTTATTCCTGCATATCTCACACGTGAAAGATTTCTCACCAGTATGAATATAGAGATGTCTGGTTAAATCACTGTTTTTAGAAAATTTATTGTATGTCCAATATCTCACGTACAAAAGGTTTCTCATCAGTATGTAGTAACAAATGTCTGCTTAAATGGTCCTTTCGAGAGAATTTCTTATTGCATATATCACACACAAACGATTTCTCTCCACTATGAGTTAACAAATGTCTGCTTAAATTGCCCTTTTGAGAGAATTTCTCGTTGCATATATCACACACAAACGGTTTCTCACCAGTGTGAGTTAAGAGATGTTTGCTTAAACTGTTCTTATGAGTGAATTTTTCGTTGCATATTTCACACGAAAAAGGTTTTTCGCCTGTATGAATCAAGAGATGACTGTTTAAAGTACTTATAAGAGAGAATTTTTTGTTGCATATCTCACATATAAAAGATTTCTCACCAGTATGGATTCTCAACAGATGCTGGCTTAAATGATGATTATGCGAGAATTTCTTGTTGCATATCTCACACACAAAAGATTTCCCACTAGTATGAATGAACATATGCCTGCTTAAATTACATTTATGAGAGAATTTCTTGCTGCAAATCTCACATATAAAAGGTTTCTCACCAGTATGGATTAACAGATGACTTTTTAAATAACGCTTATGAGAGAATTTCTTGTTGCATACCTCACATACAAACAATTCTCTTTGTTGTGGGTCAGAAGTTGCTCTTCCGAAAATTTCTTGTTTAGAAGTATTTTGCTGCATATTTCAAACTTTTCCTGAAAAATAAATCTAAGAGGAAGTGAACACAGAAAATTGTATTGAAATAAAATTTGAGCCATAGAATTAAAATCTACAGTATACTCCCAGTTATTTTATGCTCATATAACCAATGGAGTGTCAGATGAATTTCCTAATTTTGTAAATATTAAAATATAATTAAAATTAGAATGAATAAAATATAAACAAATATATTAAATAATAGATGCAAAAAATAAATAATTAATAGCTACTATCATAAAATAATATCTCTTTTTGATCTCCTGTAGCTTCCTTTCCCTTATGTTATAGAAAAAAAAAGATGCTAAAACAGGGTCTTAGCTATAAGTGGCTCAGCCCCTCCTAAAATATTTTGAACCCCTCCTGGAAAAGATTCCAAAGTCACTCAATGAATTTCTGTTCTAAAAATTCAACGGAAATAATGTTCAAAAATCTAACTTAGTTTTGAGACTCTTTCACAGTTTTGCACAATTATTAAATTGTATCTAAAATAAGTGTTTCAACACTCCCTCATCTATTTGTTCATATGAAACTAACATGATTTTTAATTTTGCACATGTTATATACTCAAAATTTTCATCATCATATACTTTTCTTAGTATAAAATGAAGTTATGACAACAGTTTAATAAGAAACATAGTACCTACAATATGAATATACACTAATTTATCTTTCTACGTCAGAAAGAGAAGAAAATTATGACCCCCCTATTGTTCACTTTTAGCTACGGCCCTGGACTGAAAATGCTTGTTTTTGCACTCCATGTAAAAATTGACCTTCAGTTAATGGGTGCAAGCAATATCACATTATATGTGTTTTGAAAGCAACCTCAGTACCACTGCTATAGTATCTAGAAGTATACGAGGGCGGTTCAATAAGTACCCGTGTTTGAAGACAAAGGACGTTCCTCAGGGAAGTTGCTGTTATCATCGTGTGCTGCCATCTATAAAAATTTCAGACTGATTGATAGGTTAGATTGGATTTGGCAGCCATTCGAGTAAGACGTGTTTCGTGATTTTCGCTAAGATGGATATCGTTCGGTAATCCGTTTTTTTGTTTTTGGAAGGGAAAAAATGCAAGGAGATAAAAGCAAAGTTGGATGCTGTTTATGGGGACACGTCACCATCTATGACCACAGTTAGATATTGGTTCAATGAATTTAAACGTGGGCGAACTTCCGTTTTCGATGAGGAGCGACCAGATGTGGTTACCGAGGAAATCATTGAAAAAGTCCACGACATGATTCTCGCTGATCGACGAACGAAGGTGCGCGAAGTAGCAGAAGCCGTAGGCGTGTCGACCGGAACGGCAATTAATATTTTATATGACAAGTTGGGGATGAAAAAATTGTCGGCCCGATGAGTGCCGCGATCACGATAGCACACCAGCACATTCATCTGGAGTTGTCGCCGCCAAACTTCATGAATTGCGTTGTGAATTGCTGCCGCACCTCCCCTATTCACCCGATCTGGCTCTCTGCGACTTTTTTTTGTTCCCTAACATGAAGAAATGGCTCGCGGGGAAAAAAATTAGCTCAAACTAGGAAGACATCGCCGAGACAAAGACGTATTTTCCAGAGTTCAACAAATCCTATTTTTTGGAGGGGTTAGAAAAATGGCCGGAACGTTGGGAGAAGTGTATCTTTCTAAAAGGGGACTATGTTAAAAAAAAATTTTGAAAAAACGGTATCTTCATTTCTAAAATGGGTACTTATTGAACCGCCCTCGTAGTGTGGAATACAACATGTGAAGCCGTATCCAGGAAATTAAATTTTCACTAGATGACACTATCATCAAATTTATTGCGCCGAATGAATAGAAATCCTATATGCTTTTCAGTTATCTATGATGCAATTAAAACTATGAGACGCTTATTTGTTTTAAGATAAATTTTGCGAAACACAGAAATAAAAATATTCATGCTGTAACATTTGACGTATTATGAATGAATGAAAATTATTTTAAATTCATTGCATTCATTCTGAGATGTAATTTTAATTCATTTCAAAACACATATATTAAAATGCTGTAATTATTGGGTATTTTAACACTTCTAAGCAATGAATTCGATGGCAGCACCGTCTAAAATAATGTGATTTTATGGATACATTCTAAAGCGTTACAAAATATATGCGATTTTCACACTATATACTTCTAGACATTGTATCACTGCTATCAAATAACAAAGTGCCAAGAACATCACTGATAAAATTCATTCAAAAAAAATTACATAATGCTCTTGATGTATGAAAACTGAAATTATTTCCTTACTAACATAATAAATAAATTATCAGAGGGAAAATATTATAAATAACTTAACTGACACACTTTGTGATGTCTAAGCCTCTCGATTCTTTGAAATGAGTTGGAAAGCTTATATTCTCAGTTTATATTAAAATTTTAAAAGAAAGAATATCTGAAAATGTATTTTCATAATGGGTCCATATTGTCATTGATTATAAATAGAAGTTTTCTTATACGTCCATTAAAAACCTTTCAAAAATATGTATTAAAATATTTAATTGCTAAAAAGGACGGCAAATACTAAGAAAAACATTAAAAGATCTTAATAATTTTACATGTTTCGATTGAATTTACTCAATCATCATCAGAAAAACAATATACAAATAAACACAAATATGGAAAATGACAAGAAACAATGGTCTGCAATGATTCCTTGTCATTTCATATCCCAAATATTTGGATTGAATTGTTAGATAACTAAAAATTAAGCAACGTGATACATAATTAAAATATAACGCGCGTGTTTTTTTATTTATTTTTAAAATTTTTAAATTTCATTTGTAATAGTTTATTGTCATCTTCCATCTTTGTGTTTATTTGTATTTTGTTTTTCTGATGATGATTGAGTAAATTCAATCGAAACATGTAAAATTATTAAGATCTTTTATTGTTTTCCTTAGTATTTGACGTCCTTTTTAGCAATTAAATATTTTAATACATATTTTTGAAAGGGTCCATATTGTGTTAGACAGCATAGACCAGGCTGCTACACAGTATGTTCAAAACAAACTTCAGATTCCTGCTGCCTAGGACCAGTGTGCTGTACACATGCTAGAAAATATTGTTTTTCCACTTTACACCGTCAAGGGGCATAGATTTTTAATTAAACAACCGAAACATGTCTAGGATGCCTGCGGCACTGTATAGCAGACATGTTTCATATGCCTTGCAAAATCTATATTTTCAACTTTTCATTGCCAGGGTGCACACAAATTTTCAAACAACTCACCTTCTGAACAAATTTCTGGCTTGTGTACCCACTGTACTCTGGTAGTGTACAGCAGCTGAATTCCGCATGCACAACAAAATCCTTTAGATTCTCCTTCCACTGCCAGGTGGGGCAATATATTTTTTATGAATATAAGTTCCCAATGCCTACGGTAGAATTTATTGAATAGTTATTCATAATCTACACTATGTGCATGATTTTTGTTCGATAATTATGTTCTTTGCAGAGGATGGTAGATTTACTGCAGATGGATGAAAATGTATATTACAGTTATTAGAATGTGTTGGTAAGTGTTTCATAATCTATGCTGTATGCATAATTTTTTACTAGAGATGCTGCATTATTCAGAATGCGTTGAAAAGTGATTCATAATCTTTGCTGTGCTCATGATTTCTCATTTTGTTTAATTATAGTTTGTTCTTTGCATAGGGGATAGAATTACGGTAGATAGAGACTTTAAAATACTTATTTTACAATTTAATAAAATTTTGTTTGTTTTAATTAACTGGAGTAACTATAAAATTAAAAATTTTATCAAGTAGAAAAAAAATTTAAAACTGTCCTTTTTTAAAAATATGTCTCAGCAAAGAATTCAGAACAAAGATTAGAAAAAATAAAAAATTTGAAAAAAAGAACAAATAATTAAACTATATTATGTATTACAGTAGACTCCCTTAAATCCACGCATTTTTTCAGATGTAAAGAATGAAATTAAAGATGGCGAAGAAGTCAGCGGCTAACGCAGTACAAATAATTCTATAACAATATCTATTTTTAAATCATTTTCAATTTCTTCACTTTTTTTCAATGTCTTTCAATTAAAGTTTTGCAGTGTTAAATAATATGTTACTTAGATGTACGATGATTGATATTTAATCGAAGTAACCATTATCGTAGTTGCAGCGTAATATAACTTTCAATTTTTGTTTGGTAATGTTTGTAATTCATGTGGCAGGATAACTTTTGCTATATAAAATTATTATTTTATAGTTCTCTTACTATTCCTTTATCCCTGCTAGTTACGAAATGAATTTGGGATCTACATCTAATTACTAATTATGATGATCAATATTTAATCGAAGTAATCATTATCCTATCGCAGTCCAAGCATAATGATCATTTGATAATGTTTGTAATTTGAGGGGTAGAATAATTTTTGTTCCATAAAATGAATATTTTAAAATTAATCAAGCTTTCTTTGTTTATTAACAAAGGCAAATATTTTTCTTTATAAAAAGAGAATGATTCTTCCTCATCATTATTTATATCTAGTATTGTATCTTAATTACTTACTTTATTTTAATATTTTTCTAAAATTTTATTTTACTTAACTTTTTTGTAATAATTAATTTTTTTAAAACTATTTATTTAAATATTTTACTTAATTATTTTAATGATTCAATTTATTATATGCATTCATTATAATGCTTAACTACCAATCAAATTAATGTTTCAAAAATGTAAACAAATCAATGACCAGAAATCTGCAAAATTCTAAAATCCGCACAACCACTGGTCCCAAGCTTTGCAGATTTGAGGGAGTCTACTGTACTACTATCATTACATTACACCTCCAATCATATAAATTACACTATATAATTTAAAAAGTAAGAATTGATTTAATCAGTAAAATTTTCATCATACTTAACACAACATCACTTGACTTGGCTTGAAGAATATGTAAGTACCCATTATTCTTGTAAGAGTTACTTTAATGCTCTTCTGAGGAATAAAAATAGACTCCCTCAAATCTGCATCTTTCTAAAATCTGTGCATGATTTATGGATGTAAACAATGATACATTCAGTTCAGATATAAGAACAAAATTTTATTTTTTCAGTTTGAAACCACTTTCATATATATTCTAATTTGAACATTAGTTAATATTACTGAATTCATGATTTTTTTCATGAAGGAAGAATAAATTTATTTCTAAAAAAATTCAAAATAATGCTTGCTGTTATGATTAGTAATCACAATCTTCTTACCAAATATATTTATGTATTAATGAAGCTTTTTTGGTTATTAAGTCTGGCTAACTCTGAAATAAAACTTCCTTATTTTATAATTTTGATGTGAATTAGTAATGCACATTTATGAGGCAAGTTTCATTGAATAATTTAGGGAAAATGCATTTTATCTTTATAATCATGCATTATTGATTATTAACTTGACCTTTGCTTTTAATATTTTAACCAATTTTAAAATAACCTAAATTTTTATTTTTTAAATCTATTACTTATTTTAATATTTTATTGTATTGTAAGCATTCATTTTAGTTTTGATTGTATTATTAATTACATTTAAATTACTGTTTAAAAAATGTAAATAAAGCAAAAACCAGAAATTTGCAAAATTCTAGAATCCACAAAACTTCTGCTCCAAGCTGTGCATATTTAAGAGAGTCTAATGTAGTACCGTAAAATACCGTTAATCCGCCCTTCCCGATCAAACGCCCCCTCCCCACTTTATAAAGGATTTGAAATTTTCAAAAAATCCCGAGAAAGCGCCCTCCCTTCCGATTCTCAAAGGCGATTGAGAGCGAGATCGCTCATTTTGAAATGAACGAATCATGAATCTTTGATGAAATGCGTGTTTTTTCAAGATATTTTAATTGATTTCATGCTTGTTTTGGCTTTTTTTACTAATTTCTCCTTATTTCTGCGTTTTTTCGACAGAATTTATATATGTTTTTAAAAAAAAACAAATTTTTTCAATTATAAAAATTCATGATTCATTCAACGATTCATTCTTTTCATGATGATTCATTCCTGTAAATTTTGTTGAACGATTGCGAAAAAATCCCGTGTAAGCGCCCTCCCCTAACTATTGTACGATTTTTCTTTTTATTTGGGGGGGGCGGATTAACGGTATTTTACGGTATATGATGACAGTAATAATATTTTCTTCTAACTCTACTAAAATTTCTCTTTGACTTTAAAATATTTATTTTAGATTAGAAAATTGTGTTCAAAACCATGAAATAAGAATTTTTGTAATAAAAAAGGTTTCTTAAATAATAATTTAAAGCACAGTTTTCATAGCATACTTTATTTACTGTGTATGTTAGTTATTTACCTGATAGTCTCTATTTGATTAGCCAAACATTCAGTTTACCTGTGAGACGAATTTTTTAAATGATTATAAATCTCAGGAAAAAAAAAAAAAGTTGCGACACATAAAATTTTGTTGCATCATACGATCAAATCACAAGTTCAGGAATTTTAAGTAGGAGAATAACTAAAGAATAAATAATCTTACCATTAATTTATTTTAGTAAAGAAGACATTTTCAGTAAATTGACTTAAAAAATTAACTACTACAATCAGAGTACAATCATTTTGTTCATTTTATCACAGACACCAATATGCAGGAAGAATCGTGAAAAATGAATAGAACATAAAAAAATGAACCAAAAAAGCTTGATTAATACATAAATATAATTGTAAGAAGATTGTGGTTACCAATAATATCAGCAATATTTTGATCTCATTCAAAAATAAATTTATTCTTCCTTTATGAAAAGACATGAATTCAGTAATATTAACAAAAATTATGAATTAAAACACATACGGAATTAATTTAAAATTAAAAAAGTCAAATTTCATCCTGATAGCTGAACTAAATGTTTCATTGTTTACATCTGTAAATTATGTGTGGATTTGAGGGAGTCTACTGTACTAGAAACATTGTTTGTAGTGTATCTCCAGATCTCGGATAGAAGAATTATAAGTGCAGTCTGTGAATACTTCAAAAAATGTTATTTAATCTACTAATGTATATAATTAAGCGTTCATCATAATGTAATGGAAAACTTGTCTCTTTGTAAATGATCTGACAATTTGTTTGTTTGATTATTATTTAAGATTGAGAAGACTGCACTTAAAAACACCTGCTCATTAATACTAAACATTTAGGTAGGTTCTTGTTTTAATTTCAAAATTTTTAAGCTTTTATTTTCTATTCCACAGCTAAGGTCTATTTTTAATAAGAGTATTTTGTACTATTCCAATTTTGGTTGCAGTTTTTTAAGTACAGGTACTTTCATTTAACCAATTCTGAAAATAAAAATACTTTCATTTAAAAAAAATAAATGTTATTGCATAATAGTTTCAACTATCCTAAATTGTTTAAAAATATTTAAATTTAACATATTGCGATCCATGGTGACGACACTGAACTTTGCTTCGGCTATTGGTGACTGACAATGTAATATATGATATAAAATAAAAATAAATTAGTGTTTAAATAACTAGAAAGTAAAATCTTATAATTTTAAGTTTAATTAAGTTCAGTAAATTTTATATAAATCTTCAGGGATTGCTTAAAACAATATATTTTTTAACTTGGTGACTGACATGGCATTCGACATGTTAATAGAAAAATTAAAAAACCTGCCCAATTAGGAAATGTGTTAGCCAGAAGACACTCATGGATGTTTTCGAATGGAGAGTCCACTTGAGAAATAGATGCACCACTATAAAGTTAATTGTAAATAGCCAGAAAAGTTTATTTTACCATGAAGAGCTGAAGCTCTTGTATTCTTTTTTTATACATACGTTTAAAAAAAATGCTGAGGTTGATCCAGGCAAAATTTGAGGTCTATTTATTGTCTCTTCAAAAAAAATTAATTTAATAAAATGGGTCCTTTCACAAAATTCCTTTTAATAAAATAGGCTCTTTTATAAAATTCTTTTTTATAAAAACTGTTTAAAAATGAGTAATTTGTAAATATAACCAGTTTATGAAAAAGAAAACCTTTAGCATAAGGATTTAAAGATATTTTTAATAATAAATGCTTGGTTCAAATTTGCGTAACTGGGTTTCTAGTTTCATTACTATTACTATTTTTTTTACCACAAAAATAATTTTACTTTTCACAAAATGGGCCCCAAGAATAAAAATCTGGATCAACCCCTGACATGTTAAAAAAAGAAAATTATATACTGCAGGTTAAATTTGGGTGATCCAGGGGGTATCTGCAACTGTCCTATTACTGTACAAAATGTGTAGTAAAATGTTGTCCGCAGAACAATGGCTTGTTTCACACTTCAAACTTAAGGGGGTGTCCTACAACTGTCCACAAGACAAATTCACCCATCCGTAGGATATCAGGGATACCGTAGGATACCTGGAATATGACATTATTAGGATGATTTTAGGACCATCCAGAGGTTATAATATAAGCGACCTATAACAATCCTAAAGGTGTCACGAAGTGACATCCGTAGGATGCAGAAGGGTGTGACATTTCGAAACTCAGGGAATGTTCTGTAACTGTCGATAGGACCAATTCATCGGTCCACAGGATATCATGCATGTCCGAAGCGTGATATCTTCTTGATGTTTTTAGGATGTATTTGTGTTGTCTGGGTTAATCGTCAAATGAATATCTTATTTTTCACGAATGAAAATTAGAAACAATTATATATTTTAATTAGATATTTAAATTTATGGCATCATTTCTTCTTATTTTATTTAATTGTTTACATGCTTTCTTTTAACTTATATTTTGTGTGTGGAACTCATGTAACTCATTTTTCAGCACAGATGTCATATGTGCATCAGATTTGGTGCAATTTTTTTGTAACGCACATTTGACACAACCTCGTTTTCGAATACCAGTTTCATATACATTTTAAAATTATTTTCTATTGTTCTGAAAAGAATTTACTGTAAATAAAAAAATGTTATTAATAATTATAGAAACAAACAATTTATATAATAAAAAATGAAAGAAAATAAACATTTTTCATATAAATAAACAATAATAGCCGAATTATCGTCTCAAGCACAATAACACCATTTTGACGCCAATTAGAAACCATGGCACTTTTAAGACATCTATCCCCATTTTTCACCCATTCCCTGTTGACATAGAGCTTTGAAATTTAGAATATGTACATATTCCTGGGAGCAATACAGGAATTGAACATTGTTTTTTTTAATTATTAGATTTGATTACTTTTTATTTGCTATGGAAAAATCAGCATTAGGTTCAACAATGAGTATTTTTTTTTTAAATACTCAGGACAGGGTTATCACAATATCATCAAATTTTAGCCAACTTAACAAATTATAGCCAAATTCTGTCTTCTTGGCTAAATATCATCAAATTTGATGACAAATATAAGTTGCCGTATATTAAACCAACTGGTATAGACTATCGATAAATGGTTAATTCTTCAAAATTCTCATTGAAATCCATTTACCTTCCCTAATTGATCTAACAGTAATTTAATTTAAACTTTGTGCATTTAAAAGTTTTTTTTAATATTTTTCTATTGTTTAATGTATTTAAAAACATTCAATTTTCTACATTTTTGTTAATTTTAAAGGAAGTAAGTTAAAAGAAACATTAAAAAAAGAATTTTAAATTAATTTAGTAAAAACAACAACTTTTTTATGTGTTTATTTTTAGATATTAAAATTAAATTTGTATTTTTTCAGTATAGGGACCTTGGCGAGTTAGAAAAAATGGTTTGGCGAGACAAATGAAATTTTCTCGCAACCTACTCCTTGTTTCATATACTCAAGCAATTTTTTAAACACTTTGAAAATTTATTTTGAGTAAACAAGTCGCTTACCTGTTTTTATAAAAAAGAAGATGTATAAGTGGTATATAAAAAACAATAATTTTACTATATATCAATAAAATGTTTAAAGAAATATCATATAAGAACTGGGGAAATCTTTCAGATTTTTGAAAATCCTATTCGATTACAAGTTGCATATAACATGCTATATTAGCACATTATTTTTTAATTTGAAAATGAAAACAAAATAAACTGATGTATTAGACATTTTCTGTTATTTTTAAAAGGAAATAATTCTGAATAATTATAATAATTGTAGAAAAAACAATTTATTATAACACTTATATGGTAACTTTGTCAAGCAAATAAATGCCAGTTGGGTACCTTGGTGCATATATAAAACAAATGTGCTATTATTTGTAAAAATACGAATAAACATTCATTAGATTTGTTTTCATGGCTGTTTATATCTTTTTTTCAACAATGCACACTTTTCGAAGCCAAAACTGCACAAAAATTAAAATAATAATAATAAGAAAAAAAAATTGCAATAATTGAAAAAAAAAAAAAAAGTTTAACAAATTAGACCTACCATTTGGAAAATGATTTCTTCAAAGATTAAAACTTACAACTTATAAACAAATTATGTATATACATATATATATTTTTTCAATCAATTGGTTCAATATTCGATTATTTGCTTTTTGTGATCATCCTAAATTTCGTAATCAGCGGAGATAATAATAAGACCTATAATCTTTTGGTTTAAAAGATGAACTTTCATATGACGTTTTTTATGGATTCATTTTTTTCCATTTATGCATAGTATAAAGTAAGTTTTGCAGCCATTTTGAAAATTGATAATTTTTTTGATGGATTTACATGTTTCTGACACTGGAGATTCCAAAAAACATATTTTTAGAAAAAAAAGTTTGCAGTCTGTCTGTTTGTGTGTGTTTATCTGTCTGTAAATGCTCCATCTCCCAAACAAATTGAGATACAGACTCGAAATTTGGTATGAACTTAGCATATAAGAATGGAAACAAGTCTATTGAATATCAGTAAACTCCATTATCCGGAGCTATTTTTTTCGGACTCTTGAAATATTCGTTCTGATGAAAGGTATATAAAAATTTTTGAATTTTACTATGAAATTCAGTAATATTCTTCATATCATTTTTTCTCGTAATTTTTGAAATTCACTAATATTCCTCGATCAGTTTAAAAAATAAGAATAAATAAATAAAATGCGGATACCACAAGGGTCTATTCTCGAATGAAAACAATAACCGTTTTTCAAATGGTTAAAAAAAAAAGCCAAGGCAAAGTAATATTGCAAAAGTACAGTCAAGGATCTATAATCCACGGACCCGTAATCCGCAATTTTCCATAATCCGCGTTACTTTATGAATGTAAACAATGAAATAAACAGTTAAGAAAATTTATAAATCCGTGATCCAAAAATGATTTTTTTTAAACAAATAATAAAAAAATTAATAAAAATCATAATAAAGCATGTATTTTTTTTATTTACTCTTTTATTTTATTAACAGTAAAAAACTAAACTGTATTATGGAACGCACCTAAGCTTAGTGAACGTTCGAAATGCCGACTTTTCATTCGTAGCTATTTCAGTTTGTGTAAGTGCAGATGAGTAAATAACCAATGAAAACACTCTATTTCATATGCGTTGCGCATCCTAGCAGTAACACAGCACCAACTGAGAACTAGATATTATGGGTTGAAACGGTCGAATCAATGTAATCAATCATAGTGATAGATTGCCGAGGTTTCGCGAACGTCATGAAATGCAAACGGGAACCTTCAATTACAGGTGAACTCTGATTGATTGCTCAAGATCCGATCTTTTTGGAAACTAAACTTTAGTCGGGGAGCTCTTTTTTTTATTCTATTTACGTTCTTAATTTGGCAACAAGCACAGTTAATGAGTTGATGTTTATGAATTACGACTCACGTGTCGTCTAGTATTGATTTTACTTTTTACTGTAATGCATATGCTAGGTGCAAAATGAATAACGGAGAGCGTAGTAATGATGCTTCAAGTTCTTCAGCAGCTAAAAGATCCCGCGTATCGCTTATCTACTTTTTTAATATAGCTTTTTTATTTACTAACAGAAACAACAAACTGTATTACGGAACATATGTAATTATTTTTATAAATCACATTTAAGCGCAGATTAAATAATGAAAATTAAACATTGTCTTAAATCATATATCATAAATAATAAAATAGATTTTTAAAAATTATATAATTATTTATTTTTAAATTATAAATACTGGTATCTTTTTTCCTTTTCTATTCATTTTAATAATGTTATTAGGATTTATTTTTATCTTTTTTGTCTATTTTATTTTGGTTTTATGTCTATTGCTAGTCCCAAATTCGTATTATTTTGCTTTTTCATGGCTAATACGAAGATGAGACCACACACTTTATTTGTAGTTCCAAAGTATTTGTGGACCTGATGATTCTACAAATTTCGATTATATTAAGTGCACATGTATATCATTTTATAAAAGTAAAATAACTTTAAAATGCATTTTTTGAGAATACTTATTAAATTAATTACTAGATTTCATATTTATCTTTCCATATTATGCTGAATATATAATTAAAATGCTGTCTAAGAATAATAAAATGATGCATAATCCTATTTACTCTATAATCTGCACAACATTTGGCCCCAACTTGTGCGGATTATAGATCTTTGACTGTATTGTGGAATTAGTTAAAATTTTGTATTTCAAATCAAGTGAATGAAAGATTTACTTGTTAAAATTAAACATTCTAAAATTCCAATATAAATGCAATACAGTCAAAGTTCTATAAACCGCACAAATTGCGGCCAAAGGTTGTACAGATTATGGAATAATGTGGCTTATAGAATATTACATATGATTTATATGTCTTTTTATTATTCTAGACAGCATTTTAATTTTATAATGAGTATAATATGAAAAGATAAATATGACATTTAATAATTAATTTAATATGTTATCTCGAATTTTGTCTTTTTAAAGTTATTTCATTGAAAAAATTAATAGATATATGCATTTAAATAAAGATAATTACATATGTTCTGTAATATAGTTTGTTTTTTACTGTGAATAAAATAAAATATTTATATTAAAAAAGTAGATGTTTTATTATAATTTTTTTTCAATATTTTCATTATTTGTTTAAAAAAAAAACATTTTTGGAGCATGAATCTATGAATTTTCTTAACTGTTTACATTCGTAAAGTAACGCAGATTATGGGTGCGCGGATTATAGATCTTGACTGTATATATGTTTAACAGATTTATTTATGTTTTTACATCTTTATAAAAATAAAGGGTGGATCAATTAATAAACCAATTTAATAAAGCAAGCCCTTTCACGAAATTCTTTCTAATGAAACAGATCGCTTCACAAAATTCATTGGAAAAAAAAAAAAAAAAAAAAAAAAAAAAAAAAAAAAAAAAAAAAAAAAAAACAGGTCCTTTCATAAAATTTATTTCAGCAAAAAAGGTCCCTTCAAAAAATTCTTTTCAATAAAACAGGTACTTCACAAATGTTTAATTTTTAAAGAAAATAGGCTTGACAGAAAAAAAAATACATAGCTCAAGTATTAAAGGAAAATATTAATAAATGTTTGGTTCAAATTTGAGAAACTCTATTTCATCTTTCGAGACAAAATGTTATTCTTCACAAAAAAAAAATTCACGAAATTTTTTTACAAAATATACCATAAGAAAAAAAACTATACCAACTCTTGGATAAATTAAGATAACTTCAACGAAGAAAATATAGTTTTTCACTGTAGAAATACATTTCACACATATAAATATTGTATATAAACAAAAAATATTGCCTACACACACTGTATGTATCATTTCACTATTACGTGTTAAAAATACGTAATTTTGCATATTAAATATCTTACAGATTTCCAATTTGTCTTGTTGGCAGCTTTATGATAAATAAACTTCCTTAAACAACTGTTTTGATAAAAATTATCAGATAAGGTACTGCAACAATCTATTTCACAGCTTGACGAGACATGATTGAATCAATGTGAATGACTCATAATCGATGTAATGAACTGTTTAGGATTCGATACATAGGTACGTTGATAAACTGCATGCGCCTTATTTGCTGCAGCACCTACTCCTCAAAGCTCTAATATAATAATAATGCATGCGCCGTTTTAAAAATGAATATGTTGTTTTGTTTTTACGGTACGCCAAGGAGGCTGGAATATGGAGTGAGTCTCAGAAGAAATTTAAAAGGGAGGAGTCAGAGAAAGAAAAATATATACTACTGGATAAAAATTCTATAACAAAAAATAAATCAATATTTTATTTAACTAAATAATCGAATAATTTTAATTGTGTTATAACGCATGTGCCTTGCACAGCTAAATCCTATAGACAAATCTTCATACCTGATTCATTCAAATTGAATCAATCATTTAGCGTCTCTTAAAAATAAATTATTGCTGGATCTATAATTCTGGAATAGATTATTGCAGTGTTTTATGCTTTTATCAAAATATTTTTTAAGGTAAGTTTATTTAACACAATAACTTATAAAATTATGGAAGTTGTGTAATTTTTACGATATATTTTTATGATATGCTACAAAATACGTAACAAAAAATAATGTGCAATGAAAAACGTACAGCAAGCAAAAAAAGTATTTGCACAACAGTTAAATTTCTTAAACCACAAATAAGTAAACTCAAAATGAATTATGAAGAAAAAATATGCGTCGATAAATAGACATATTTAATGCTGAGTGGCGTGCGAAGAAAAAACTGCGCCCACACCAGATTCAATGTGGCGCCCTCTAAATTTCTGCACCCCCAATTCACACAGTACTGTTAATGATTGATATTTATATTAAAATATATATAAAAGCAACATTTGTGCAGGTAAAACAGCATCTGCCCTCTAAGAGTGAGAATAGCAATATAGTAAATATTTAAAAATAAAAATGCAGAGCTATTTTGCTTGAATGCCTTTTGTTTAGATTATAGAATGTAAATGCTTGGTGATTCGGTCAATTTGTGACACATTTTGTTGTGTTTGCACTCCTACACCATTTGGCTGTGTTTTTTATAATATTTTATATTATTAATTATGATTATATTAGTTATAATTAATAAAAAAGTAAATTTTCATAATTATTGATGTTATATTCTTATACTTCAGTCAATAAAATTTTTAAACATTCAATGAATTGGACGAGTTTCGGCTTGGATATAAGTTATTTAAGTTGCTAACTTGTTCTTAATAATTTTATTTTATAAATTTTAAAATTTTTATGACAAAACTTAAAACAAGTAATTATGCATATATATAAACTCGAATGATAGTTTGTGTTTATGCAACTTAAAAAAAAAAAAAAATTCTATTTATTCTATATACAGTCAAAGTTCTATAATCTGCACAAATTGAGGCCAAATGTTGTGCGGAAAATGGAATATTGTGGATCATAGAGTATTATGGATTATGCACCATTTTATTATTCCTAGACAACATTTTAATTCTATAATCATTATAATAGGAAAAGATAAATATGAAATCTAGTAATTAACTTAATGTGCTATCTCAAAAAATGCCTCTTTAAAGTTATTTTATCAAAAAAATTAACATATATGTGCATTTAAAAAAAAATATTTACATATGTTGCATAATACAGTTTGTTTTTTACTGTTAATAAAATAAAACAATTATATTTTAAAAAGTAGATATTTTATTATGATTTTTTTTTAATTTTTTTTATTATTTGTTACAAAAAATCATTTTTAGAGTATAAATGTGTGAATTTTCCTAACTGTTTATTTCACTGTTTACATTTGTAAAATAACACAAATTATAGAAAATTGCGGATTATGGGTGCAAGTATTGTCGATCCTTGACTGTAACTGAGTTCCATTACGATTTTCCTTTTTAAAATAACCAATTTTTTTGTAAAATTCTTGGAAAAGTCGTCTGGTTTTTGTGAGAAGGAAAAAACAAGCTTCTTCTCTAACTTTTATTTTATATAATGTGCAGCTCACAAAACACAAGTGACTAAAATCTTCTTATACCAGCAGATGGTACAGTTGAACCTCGAAAATCCGGAACCGTCGGGACCGCGGCGATTCCGGATTTTCGATTTTTCCGGATTCTGGAGGTTTATTAAAAAATCTCTTTTTATGGCTATATAATACCGTAAAATCCCGTTAATCTGCTCTTCCCGATTAAACGCCCCCTCCCCACTTTATAAAGAATTTAAAATTAAAAAAAAATCCCGAGAAAATGCCCTTCCTCCCGATTGTCAAAGGCAATTGAGAGTGAGACGAATCATTATGAAATGAATGAATCATGAATCTTTGATAAAATGTGCGTTTTTTCAAGATTTTTTAATTGATTTGATGCTTGTTTTGGCTTTCTTTTTTTTTTTACAAATTTCTCCATTTTTTCTGCATTTTTTCGACAGAATTTACGTTTTTTTTTAAACCCAAATTTTTTCAAGTATAAAAATTCATGATTAATTCAACGATTCATTCATTTCATTTTGTTGAACGCTTTTTAACTTTTTAATTTTTGTAATAATAAAGAGTTTAATTAAAGGCAAGTCATTACAATATTAACCAGAATATATCTATATATATTTTTTTAGTATAGTTATCAGAATTTAACTGCAGTTGATGAAAATTACAGCTATGTCTTATTTTAAAAATTAATAAAACTGAAATCGGAAAAATGTCCGGATTTTAGAGATTTCCGGAATTTGGAGGTCCGGATTTTCGAGGTTCAACTGTAGTAGTTCTTATACCAGCATGCAAAATTATTAGTAATCATGTATCGCAAAATGGCACTAATCCATTTTTGTTCTGGTTGAACTTTCACGTAGTATAGTTAATAATTTTCACTTTTAAAACAGATTGTATATCTTATTTACAGTCAAAGATCGATAATCAGCACACCCATAATCTGCAATTTTCTATAATTTATATTACATTTTGAATATAAACAATGAAATAAACATTTAAAAAAAATTACAAATTCGTGATCCAAAAATGATTTTTTAAAACAAATAATAAAAAAATTGAAAGAAAGTCATAAAAAAATTCATTTTTTTAAATATAACTCTTTTATTTTATTAACAGTAAAAAATGGATTGCAGCATTACAGAACATATGCATTTATTTAAATGCACATATCTATAAATTTTTTTATAAAATAACTTTAAAAAGTCTTTTTTTGAGATAGCATATTAAATGAATTATTAGATTTGATATTTATCTTTTCATGATATACTGATTAAAAATTTAAAATGCTGTCTAGGAATAATAAAATGATGTATAATTCATAATATTCTATCATCCACAATATTCCATAATCCGCACAGCCTTTGGAAGCAATGTGTGCAGATTATAGAACTTCGACTATAATTTATTTTTCCTTTTGTTCCCAAAATATAGTAAAGCGAATTTAGATATACAGTAGACTCTCTCAAATCTGCAACTCTAAAATCCGCACATATTTTATGGATGTAAACAATGAAACATTCAGGGGACAAAGTTTGACTTTTTTAGCCTATTATCATTACATTTTAATTTGTAACTTTTGTTAATATGACTGAATTCATATTTTCTCATAAAGGAAGAATAAATTTCTGAAAAAATTCAAGATATCATTGGTCATCACAATCTTCTTATCAAACATATTTATGTATTCATCAATCTTTTTTGGTTATTAAGTCTGGCTAAATCTCGAATAAAACTTTCTTATTTTGTGATTTTGATGTGAATGAGTTATGAAACTTTATGAGGAAAATTTCACTTAATAATTTAGGAAAATGGGGGTTTGAGGGAGTCTACTGTATAATAATTGTAACTAATTTGCAGTTGTTGAGTTAGACATAAGAGTCATCATTTGAGACATATTCTTTTACAAGATAATTTATTATAAAGTATGATGCTTATGCAGTAGACTCTCTCAAATTTGAACAGCTTGGGACCAGATGTTTTGCAGATTATTTTGTGGATTTCTGATCATTACTTTGTTTACACTTTTTAAACAGTCATCTAATGTAATTAAATGTCATGTTAATTATCAATAATGTATGACTAAATATTCATTATAAAAATGAAATGTATTTTTTGTAAGTTATTCAATGAAACTTATCTCAAAAACATACATTGCGAATTCACATTAAAATCATAAAGTAAGGAAGTTTTATTTCAGGTTTAGCCAGACTTTACCAAAAATGATTGACTAATACATAGTTATTTTTGGAATGAAGATTGTGATATCAGCAATATCTTGAATTTTTTCAGGTATAATTTTATTCTTCCTTCATAAAAAACATCCATTCAGTAATATTAACAAAAATTACAAATTAAAAAATATATATACAAATGATATATGAACTGAAAAAGTCAAATTTTGTCCCTATATCTGATCTGAATGTTCATTGTTTACATCCATAAATTATGTGCGGATTGTAGGATTTTGTATTTTTTCAGGAATAATTTTATTCTTCCTTCATGAAAAAACATACATTCAGTAATATTAACAAAAATTACAAATTAAAATATACATGGAATGATATATGAACTGAAAAATTCAAATTTTGTCCCTATATCTAAACTGAATTTTCATTGTTTACATCCATAAGTTATGTGTGTATTTTAGTGTTATGGATTTGAAAGAGTGAACTGTACTACAAATGTATACAGTAACATTTATCAACTAAAGGTATACCCTATGTTAAAAAAAAATAAATAAAATGAGATAAGAAATCTAATTAATCTTCCCATAAGTATAACATTAGCATAAGTGTTTCTTTCTGTGACTAGTGTAGGCTCTTAAGAGGTTACTTCAGTCATGCAAAATAAAAAGTATTTTAATGTTAATTCTATCTTTTCAAATTTCTCGATTTGATTTTAAAATTATTGAATGACTGTTTTTTATAGGATAGCTGAGGACAATCTCTAACCAGGCTCATTTTTACTGCTTTGATTTTCGTTAGTTTTCTTCTTTTTAGGAAAGTTCCTATTTCAGAACTGGTTCCAAAAGTAAAAGTGACTTAATTAAAAATATCTATAAACCAATCAAAAAATGGTTGTTGCATAGATCTACTTCAGCTATCCTTTAAAGGAAAAAAAAATATATTTTTTTCATATATGTCAGAATGAACCTATATACAAAATTCAGAGGAAATTGGATAATTCTGCATGTAAAGCCCATCTATATGAATTGAACAGGAGACTAGAAAACAATCTTAAGGAATTGTTATTTTATCCCAATTTTACATGTAAAAAAATAAATAAATAAAGGATGTATTTTTAAAAAAATTCAAATTCTTAAACATCACAACATTTCTTCATAAAATACGGTAGCTCTTGCAGTGCTTATATGTTTTGTGAGAATTAAATGCAACTTATGTTAAAGTAAATAAAAAAATTAATCACATTTTAAATTTGCAAAAGAATTTTTAAAAAGTAGAAAAGGGGGAGGGGGGTAGTAGTTGAGTAACTCATATATAGCCTTAAAATAGATACCAATAAAATTTATTGTTTAAATTCAATGCCAAAAATACCAATTGGAAACTTACTACAGTTGAACCTCGAAAATCCGGGACCGCGGCGATTCCGGTTTTTCGAATTTTCCAGATTTTGGAGGTTTATTTAAAAATCTTTTTTATGTCTATATAATACCATAAAATCCCGTTAATCCACTCTTCCCGATCAAACGCCCCTTCTCCACTTTATAAAAAATTTGAAATTTTCAAAAAATCCCGAGAAAGCGCCCTCCCTCCCGATTCTCAAAGGCGATTGAGAGTGAGACGAATCATTATGAAATGAATGAAATCACGAATCTTTGATGAAATGTGCGTTTTTTCAAGATTTTTTAATTGATTTCATGCTTGTTTGGCTTTCTTTTTTTTTTTTACAAATTTCTCCGTTTTTTTCTGCATTTTTTCGACAGAATTTACGTTTTTTTTTAACCCAAAATTTCTCAAGTATCAAAATTCATGAATAATTCAACGATTCATTCATTTCATCATGATTCATTACTGTAAATTTTGTTGAACACTTTTTTACTTTTCAATTTTTGTAATAATAAAGTCTTTAATTAACGGCAAGTCATTACAATATTAACCAGAATATATCTATATATATATTTTTAGTATAGTTATCAGAATTTAACTGCAGTTGATGAAAATTACAGATATGTCTTATTTTAAAAATTAATAAAACTGAAATCAGAAAAATGTCCGGATTTTAGAGATTTCCGGAATTTGGATGTCCGGATTTTCGAGGTTCAACTGTATCAAATATTGCTAAGTCATTTAAACAATTCTAATGGCACATCAATATTTGGATAGCATTTAATATATAAATTTACTACATAAAATCTGAATACATAATAAATACAGGGTTTAAAAAAAGCAGAATCTAAAATAGAATATATTTTTTAACCATATTACAAAATAAAACTAACTTTTACCTTCATTTCAGGAGATAATAGTAAATACAGTGAAACCCCGATTTTACGTGCCCCGAATCTACGTTTTTCCCGCATTATACGTTTTTTTTCTTCAGGTCCCAGTTTTTCCGTATAGTTGTAATGTTAATTTAACCCGGATCGTAAGTTTGTTATTTATGGAATTTCCCACATTTTACGTTTTTCTGTAAAGTAAAAAAAGGAAAAAATGTTCTAAAATAAGCAATAATTTTTCCTCTTGTGCTTTTTTAAACTTAATCCACGTTGTTAAAAGTTATGCAATCTATGAAAGCAGAAACGCATTCTAAAGACTCCTGTCTTCTGAAACTGGTCCCCCCTCCTAGTTTGTTGAACACTTGCTGTCGCGGACTGCTCCCTTCCCTCCCCAAGGTAGCTGGCGGGGGAGCAAAGTAAAGAAACAACACACTTTATTGGTGTAGGGATGAGATGGGAGGGAGGGGAAGAGACAGTCCAGTTACCAATCAGATGGGGTGGCTCATTTCTTTCGTCAGGGAGGGAAAGGGATCCTTACCTTTCTTAACGTTTTCAAATGCTGTTTAGCACGCGGTGGTCGCATTTATAACCTTTTTGTGCCAAAATGACGAGTAAAAACGCAAAAACTTTTCTGTTGCTGATAAAGCCGAAATTGTTAAACAATTTGATGAATTCCACGGAACCAAAGTAGCGTTTGCTCAGTTGCAAGGAATTCCCGTAACAACCCTGCAATCCATACTACAGAAAAAAGAATGCATTGAAAAAACATCGAGAAAGTCGGAGAAAAAAAATGCTAAGAAACGGAGAACATTGAAAAAAATCGCCGTACGACGAGCTGGAAGGTATCTTATTAAAGTGGTTTAAAGAAGCTCGTGCCGCGAATGTACTTATAAATGGCACGATATAAAGAGAAAAAGCTCTAGAAATCGCCGATAGGCTTGGTGGTTTGAAAGATTTCACAGCTTCAAATGGCTGGATTGACCGAATGAAGAAAAGACATAATCTTGTGTATAGATCGCTTTCGGGAGAATCATCAAGTGTAAATGAAGCTACAATAGAAGATTGGAAGAAAAATCTACCAAATTTGACCAAAGGATACAAGCCAAAGGACATATTCAATGCGGATGAAACCGGACTTTTCTTTAACCTCCTACCGGATAAAAGTTATGTTGCAAAAGGAGACTCCTGCCATGGAGGGAAGATGTCTAAATTGCGTCTTACGGTTTTACTTTGCTGCAATTCTGATGGAAGTGAGAAGCTGACGCCTCTTGTTGTCGGAAAGTCGCGCAACCCACGATGCTTCAAAAACGTGAGAAGTTATCCGACAAAGTACGAAGCAAACAAAAATGCGTGGATGACCCAACCGATTTTCGAAGACTTTTTGCGCAAACTAAACAAAAAAATGGAGTTGCAGAATCGTAAAATAATTTTATTTATTGATCAATGCAGTGCACATCCGGTTTTGCAGCTGTCTAATGTGCATGTCGAATTTTTTCCGTCAAATTGCACAAGCAAATTGCAGCCTTGTGATCTCGGCATTATTCGATCTTTCAAGGTTTTTTATAGAAAGCAACTTGTCCGGAAAGCTGTAGCTGAAATAGAAAATGGAAACCTAAATGACGCCTGCAAGTTAAAGTTAAGTGTTTATTCGACGCAATTTTATTTCTGCGTCGTGGAGAAACGTTACACAACACTGCATTTCCCATTGTTTTGAAGAAAGCGGATTCGTAGCATCTAATGAACCGAGAACAGATGAGGAATCAGTTGCGGTAGACTCGGACAATGACAACGAAACAGTTATCTATGATTTCAATGATTACATTCCGGAAAATTTAGTAACATGTGAAGCTGAAAGAGCTACTGCTCCATCCGTAGCCGACGTTATGGACTTTTCGTCCACCGATGAAGATGAAGAACAAGAGCTTACAAACAGTGAAAAACTATTTTCTTTCTCATAAAGACCAGGAAAAAACTTGCAAAGTATTTCAATCCTGGAAGATGCTGCATTCACTTTGAACTCAATGACTAAAAAACAATCTACTATTATGGACTATTTTCAACCTAAATGCCAGGATTCGCAATTAAATGTGTTAGTAAAATCATCTTAAAAATGGTATGTATAATAATGTTCTTTTCGTAAAATATAGATTATAATACATTTTGAAAGAGTCATCTTTACTACCTTTAGTTTTTTTCTACGATTTTTTGCTTTCTATGTAATTCCCGTATTTTACGTTTTTTTACTCAGTCCCTTGAAAAACGTAAAATCGGGGTTTCACTGTATTATGAACCAATCTGGCCGAAAACATTCACATTTTGATTCTAAAATAGGTATTAATTATAAAATGTATTCCCAAATAATGTAATTTGGTACTTCGTAAAACACAATAAATATTTAACATATAATATCTCTTTACATCCACCATTGTTTATTCTGCAGTCTGAAGGCTATTCCACCTTTTCCTCAGCAGCCAGAAAAATGTAACAGACATTCAGCATATTTGAAATGCCTGAATTCCGAATTTTGAGGGGAGAATTGCTCATCTTCAGAATAACAGTCAGAATCACTGAATTCAGTACGATATTTCGATTCTGCATGCTGGGGCTTGCTAAAGGGGGGGGGACAGGGGGAGCCTCCCCCCAAACGTTTGCATATGCTGGACAGTTGGCAAATTTACAATCTCAACTGGCAAATTAGTTCAAAACTCTTAATAAAAAACTATAATACCATTTCTATTTCTGATAGATTTGACGAAAGTTACCAATATAATTAGAAATATTATTAAGCTTTTTACAAATAAAAACTATTCTGTATTTTCTAATTGTGATAACTTGGTAAAATTACGATAGCAGTTGACAAACAATGAAAACTTTTTATGTTTGCTTTTCACTGAGTTGGCGAATACTGAATTTTAACTTGGCAATTTAAGGCTCTCTCTCCCGCCAATAAAAAGTCTTCTCGAGGCATCTATCTCCACAAGGGGAGGATATGGGGGAAAGACTCTTCGAGTACCGCATAATACCTCCCTGACAGCTTTAAATAAAGAATTCGCAAATAAATATATTCCTGGCATAAATTTTATGTATTGTACACACAAACAAAGAGTACAATGAAACTTATACATACCAATGGTCAAAATGGATATAACTTGCCGTTAAAAGTGTATATACCCAATATTGGGGAAATGCACAATTTTTCTCACCAATTGGGAGTGAATTTTTAGATAGCCTTAAAAAACCGCAAAGTATAGATATATGCTGTTTTTTTACTAGATAGCTATGTTTTGCAATTTTCTAAATGACTTTAATGTAATCATGGTTCTAACTTCTATAATAATTTTTCTTCCCTTGTATTTGTTTCTTAATTCTATAGGAAAAAATATAATGAAAATACACTGAAGTAATAGGAATCAATTATTTTTGCAGTTGCATAAATTTTATCCAAACAATTTTCGACTGTATATTGCATTTTGCTGGCTTGCAAAGTTTTGTAGCAATTCCTAATGATATTAAATGCATTCATGCAAAATATTGAAAAAATTGTGAATTTTGCAAGGACTTGTTGAACAGTTCAGTAGTTGTTACTTCAAAAACTGTTCTGAAATTTCCACTCTCAAATCCCCAATTTTTAAGAGTGAATGATATTGATATCAGGGAAATGATATTGACATCAACAGAAGATTCCCTTCACTCCCTAGAGATAACTCACAATGCCAAACTCCCCTCTTCCCCACCCTCTAACGTTTTGTATATATAAATCCCCCTATCTCATAAATTACATGCATGTATCTACATTCGAGATCAAGTCTATATGTCTGATAATTTAACGAATGAATTTTGAGTCATTTAAGGGAATGAAATTTGTAAAATCGGCTACTTAATTCAGAATTGAAATTTAGTGCAATTTATTAAATAATGTCTTATTTTATTTTTCTTTCTGTTTTCAGATTTTCAAAGGCAGATGAAACTTTTTCGCTGAAATCCAATAAATCACTTCCTTGAATGAAAATTGTAACATTCTGATAAATACTGATTTTTTGAAAAAGCTTTTGTTATTATCAAACAAAACTTTTTCACTTGAAAAATGTCATTGATTCCAGAAGAAAATGCTTGCTCTAGTCAACAGCACTTTGTTCCTGAAAATGGGGATAAGGAAAAATGTTCTTCCACTGATACAGGAGAAAAAGTTTTTATTTGTGAATTATGTTCCAAAACATTTTCTAAGAACTGTGATCTAAGAAGGCATCTGTTGACTCATACAAGAGAAAAAAACATTTGTTTGTGAAGTATGTTCAAAGAGATATTGTGATAACAGTGCTTTGAGAAGACATATCTTGATGCATACAGGAGAAAAACCTTTTACTTGTGAAGTGTGTTCCAAGAGATTTTCACAGAATAGGATTTTAAGAAGGCATCTCTTGATTCATACAGGGGAAAAACCTTTTGTTTGTGAAATATGTTCCAAAGGATTTTCTCGGAATGATAATCTAAGAAGCCATCTCTTGACTCATACAGAGGAAAAGTTTGTGAAGCATGTTGCAAAGGATTTTCTGACAATGGTAGTCTAAGAAATCATCGCTTGACTCATACAGGAGAAAAACCTTTTGTTTGTGAAGTATGCTTTAAGGGATTTTCTGATAAAAGTAATCTAAGAACCCATTTCTTGACACATGCAGGAGAAAAACCTTTCATTTGTGAAATATGTTCCAAAGGATTTTCTCAGAATAGTGATTTAAAAAAACATCTCTTGACCCATACAGGAGAAAAACCATTTGTTTGTGAAATATGTTCCAAAAGATTTTCTCAGAATGGCAATCTAAGAAAACACATCTTGACAAATACGGGATAAAATCCTTTTGTTAAAAAAGTGCGCTACAAAGGACTTTCTAGACATTGTCATTTAGACATCTCTTAATTGATACAGGAGAAAATGTTTTTTTCTGTGTGTGTTATGTTTTCCAACGGATTATCTGATAACCATTATTTAAGAAAACATTTGTCTCATACCAAAAAACAATAGATGGAAATCTCCCATATATATTATGTCAAATTCGAGTATGAACCCTGTGTATGTCATTATATTTACTATTATTACTTTTTATATTTTAGCCTTTAGTAATAAATAAAAATCATTTGCACTTCATCCATGATTTAACATCTTATTTGATAATACACAAATAATTGTTGACATATTCATTCTGATTAGTATATTCATTTTGCATGGAATAACACATTTTTTAGGTTAAGAGGCTACTTCATTCAAATGAAAAGATCCGTTCGCTAATGCTAATCGAATAGAAGAAATTTATAAAGATATCTCGGTTGCATTTCAATATTTTGAAATGATTTTTTTCCCATTGGATAGCTGAAATTGATCTAACTGCAGGCCTTTTTTTACTTTTTCGATTTCGGTTGCAGATATTCTGCATGAGGGTGCTTTTGCTTTTCAAACTGGTTCCGAAAAAGAAAGCGTCCTCATAAAAAAAATCTGTAAACAAAATCAAAGGTGTAAAAAGCGGTCGGCATACAGATCAATCTCAGCTATCCAATGCAAATTTAAATCATTTAAAAAAATTAAAATTTAATCGAGATATCTTTATAAATTTCTTCCACAGGCGAAAGAATTTTTTCATTAGAGTGAAGTAACCTCTTAAGACAGGATTCCGTAATAGGCAGGTTCTTTTTTGCACGTTTTACTATATTTTAATTTAGTTACATTTAATAAGCCTAGACATGTACTATTTTTTATAAGAAATAAAATTTAATATTTAGTTGTAAAATAATGATAATTTAAAGATGCATACATTATTTGGATTTTTTTTTTTTTTTTTTTTGGTCAGGACAAATTTTACTGATCTTTGAATGGGCCAGGCCAAGCTGACAAATGATTTTCATTCGGAAAGTGAAGAAATCACTAGATTAAGGCGCGTGAAGACTAGAAAGAATGATACCAGTCTCGGTTCAATACAGAAAAAATAAGTTAGATTAAAAAGTTAATTAATAAGTTAGATCGTCCGGTCCATCAGAATAAAAGGCTCGACCCAAAAAGTGTAACTAGGTCCGGCCCAAGATTTCAGGAAAAAGTATGGTCCAGGCCAAGCCCATATGGGTGGAGGGGTCAATTTTTTTTCTATTATGAATCTCTTGTAAGATTTGAAATTTTAATTTTATCATGTAAAAAACAAAGCATTGTAAAATCTGCCTAGACTAGATCAGAAGGCGCTGGAAGAAATTTCCATTTTTGACAGGCTTATAGCTTAACAGGTGTTACTTGTTGGGAACACATTTTGTCATAATTATAGTTTTTTTTCTTTTCAAGATGGATTCTGTTTCATACAGTTTATATTTGTGCAAGGTTTTAATTAGTCGTTTTGACTAGTTCTGTTTTCACAAAGAGAGGAATATACAGGATCTGAAACAAGTTGAGTTTTAGATAGATTGTTATCTTAGCAGGTATATTCGTGATTATAGAATTTCATTGTATGAAAAAACATTTTCGCTGTAAACAGGATCCATTGTCACAGGTGTAATAGTAAAAATAATTTTGCTAGAACAAAATGCTCAACTATTACAGACAGAATTAATAATAAGATATACATCATACAGTTACAATTCTCAGTTGAAAAATTCATTTTCTCGAATTTAATAAGGATTAGAATCCTAAATGCGTTGGGTTGTTCGCATCCCAAACTCGAAAATAATACTTGAAATTAACCCAAAAAGCCGTAGCCAGAAGCGGGATCACCAGGGATTGACATCCCTACCCCAAATTTTTATCTCGGCTTATCAAAAATGGCATAAAATGCATGTTATAAAATAGCTTTCAATACAAGTATGTTCCTTTTATTATTTTGTTTCATATCTTCGCTCTATTTTTTACATATGTACGTTTAAGCGATCCAGTAAAGTAAATCTTTCTATTAAACGAAGAAAACGATATTAGAATTCCAAAAGTGCCAATTTTTGGGGGACAAATATATTCTTAAAAACTTTGTCATTTCTTTCCACTTCCCTTGCATGCGAAAGCAAACATCCTTGACCTGAGGGTACGGTCAAGCTTGTGTCCGAGTGTGTGTGTGTGTGGGAGGGTAGTTGCATTGCATTAAGGTGCGTTCACACGCAACTACTTTTTGCGGTTAGAAGTTGGCGTGTTTTATGTTCGCAGGCGGCGCATTTTATGAAGAATGACTTTTCCATTTCAAGGAAGGAAATTTTCAATCCAACTGTAGGACAGGGACTTAAGTAGGATTGAGATAGTTATCTCCTCAACCGCCGCGGTGAGCGGCTCATCTTCTTGGTGATCCCTCCCCCACCTACGTCTCGAATGGTCCAGTGGTGTAGTCGAGAATAAGATAAGAATCAAATAAGAAAGTGGGTGGAAGACGTCCCCCCACTTTCTTATTTGATTTCAAGCGTCCCCTTACTATTTTATCTCAAGGGGAACGCTAAGGACGTGAGGGGACATAAATCTTTTTCATTCATTAAATGTTTGAAATAAGAAAATTTTTCAATAAATTATCAATTTTATGAAGTAAAGAATTTATTTTTGAAATGATTTTAGTTTTCTTAAACAAGGGACAGTTAAAAATAAATCTAAAGGAATTAAAGGGGTGGATTAAAAGGAAAAAAAAGGTATTTACTTGGTGTTTTATCATAATTCACCACTAATATTAATCCATCAAATGCATGCATTACTTTTACTTTTGTGTGAGTGTGCGTGTGTTTGTAAAGGGGAAGGGTTACATTGCATTATTCGGAATTGCGGAGAGTCCCCTTCAAGATCAACGGAAATTTCACAGAAACGGACTGTGTAGTTCTTTTTCCCGTTTATTATTTTTATTATGGCAGGCAAATTCCACCCTAGATTTCTGATGAGGCACATCACTGACACTGGGGTTGAAAACAGTCTTATTTTCTCACTTTTTCAGGTGCGTTCATAACTATATTACCTCCCCAGTCCTGATGTTGCCAATAAAAAACAATCATTAAATTAATTTAAATGCTTTTAGTATTGTTCAAATTACATCTAGACTTTTTAAATTAATCTGTACAGATTAGAAACGTTGTGTAGACTGATGCATTTTTAGAGATGCTTTATAAAATTTTAAACTGTTTTTTGTAGCGCTCCATAAAATTCTCTCAGGACTGAGGAGGATAAGTACATAAAACCTATGGTCGTCATTCAATCCGTCTGTCTGTCCATCCGCATATAACAGAGCAAAAACTATCCAACCGAATGCTTTGAAATTTTAAATACATAATTATTACAAAATTTTGCCGAGTCGTTTCAAATTTTATGAAAATCAGATGAATAGTTTAATGACAGAGACAACCAAAAGTTTTCGATTACATGAACGGCCAATGGGAAAAAAATGTTTCAAGTTTATATTAATAGTGTTACAGCCTTTTAAATAGAATGAAATTGATATGCAATTACTCGAATATATTTTCTGTTACAATATGCTGTGCAAAATTTCTTTTATCATTCATTTATAGAGCCACACAAAAGAATTCCATTACATAATGTTATAGGGTAAAACTTTGCTTTCGAGGTATTTTAATCATGCTATGAGTTACATCCTGTATCATAGAAAATGCATAGTAACGTAGACTCCCTCAAATCCACAACCCTTTGCACATAATTTACTGAAGTAAACAATGAATTTCTTAGTTCAGATATAGGGACAAAATTTGAATATTTTTGTTTTATTTCAATTCTACATTTATTTTAATTTGTAATTTTTGTTAATATTACTGAATTCATATTTTTTCCTGAATGAAAAATCAATTTATTTTTGAAAAAAAAAAAAAAAAAAAAAAAAACTATGATATTGCTGAGATAAACTGGTCATCACAATCTTCTTACTAAATACATTTATGCTTTAATCAAGTTTTTTTGGTCATTTAAGTCTGGCTAAACCTGAAATGAAACTTACTTATTTTATGATTTTAATGAGAATTAGTCATATAACTTTATGAGGAAAGTTTCACTGCATAATTTTGGAAAAAAACATTTAATTTTTTTGATGAATATTTAAAAATACATAGTTGATTATAAATGTGACCTTTGCTTTTAATATATTAATCATTTTAAAAGTTACCTATTTTTTTATTATTCTAGCTTATTACTTACTTTAATATTTTATTACACTGTAAGCATTTCTTGCAGTTTTGAATACATTATTTATTACATTCAAATTACTGTATAATTAATGTAAACAAAGCAATGACCAGAAACCAGCAATATTCTAAAATCCACACAACCCCTTGTCCTAAACTGTGCAGATTTGAGAGAGTCTACTCTATTAATATTTAGGATGTTCTTTCTATTGCGATCACACAAAGGTGTTGTAGGCGTGGAAAAATCAGTATATGTACATTATAGCCAGGGGATATATGCTAAAGTCAGGAACATTCATGGATATAGTATACGCCAATGAATTATTTCAGAAACATAGGGTATAAAAAGTTTTTCAAAAAAATCTAGAGAGTATACGTCATATAATTTCATATATCCTCCACTGCGCCCCTAACAAAATGCAAATTGCAAAAAAAAAAAAAAAAAAAAAAAAAAAAAAATGCAAATTGTAAAAAAAAAAATACAAAATGAAATAACAGAAGTTCTACATTTATTGAAAAACCATAAAAATAATAAATATGAATATATCTAAACATATGCTCACAAAATTAGAATCCATCATGATAGATTTGTACCAAGGGGTGTAGTGGAGGGTATGCACAGGTTTATGCCATATGCCGTCTGGATTTTTTTAAGAAACTCTGTATATCTTTTGTTTCACTAAATAAATCTGTAGCACATAAGGTGTGACAGACATGAGTTTAGTGTATGTACTCTGGTTTTGTAACAACTGTCACACTGTTTGTACCAACCATTGTATTCAAGGCCATTGCTGAGATTTTTATTTATTTTTTTTTTGGTAGAGTTGGGGTGGTGCTTAAAATGACAAGTCAAATTTTAGTACTTACCAGTTTTATTAATAATTTTTATTACCAAGTTACCACAATTAGTTAATGTAACATAGTTTTTATTTACAAAATATTTAATAATATTTCCAGTTAGATTTGTAACTTTTTCCAAGTTAAAAAAATTCTGCATTAAAAAAATGTATTATATAAAAATATTTATATATACTATTAATAAATATATATAATATATATATATATATATTATATGTATATCTTATTTATAAAAAAGTCTATATTAAAATGCTAAACAAATTTGCCAACTATGTTTGTACATTGTCAAGGATAATAGCATTCGCGAATGGTTTTGGGGAAGGTTTCCCGCCCCCCCCCCACCATTTTCTTTAGTGAGGGCCCAGATTGTATTACTTAGCGTACAAGTGTCATGATTTTCTCTATAAATTCAAATTTTGAGAAATCTATTTCACAAATTTTCAATTTTAGAATTTTTTTTTGTCAATAAATTTATACTTTCATGACTTTCATTTCATTTTATAAATAAATTTTAATGCAATCATATAAATAAATAAACTCAAATCATATCAATAATGTTCAGATGCTGCAAATTTTTAAAGCGATTCCTTAAAAAATTAAATATTAAATAGATATATATGAAAAGCCCTTAATGGAAAATTACATTAAAAAAACCGAAGAACTCAAAAAATAACATTCAAATAAATTTTTTATTAAAAGTAAAACGTTGTTTTATCACTTTATGCCATGTCAGTAATAATATGGCTTAATGGATACATTAGATAATCAACATTTAACAAATATTATTGTGTAAATACAAACATGGGACTGTGCAAAAATAACCTTATCATTTTAGGAGAGAATGAGGGTCTGGCATATGATATCATAAGATACCTGTATGGGGAAGAGGGTTTGTCTTTTGATATATTATTTTTGATCCAATCAAAATTTTCTATTTTTTCTATTTTTTATTATTTTTTTTTTTTTTTTTTGTAATACCGTCTTTGGTTCAAAATAGCATGTTATATTTTTTCCGCCTTTTATCTATTTTTTTAAATACAAAGTTATTATTATAATCCCATACTTATTGTAAAATTATTTAATTTTAAAATACATTGAATAGCCCAACGTTTTATATTCCTATTCTTTTTCATGTGTGTATATATTTTTAAATCACAATTTGAGAAATTTTATGTGAAGTATATATGAAAAGATGCTTGCGTTTACTAATTAATAAAAGCGAAGAAGAGGGAATGTTGTTCATTTGTTTTGTTCATAAGAATTTCTATCTGCCCTCCACCCTTCCTCCGTTTGAGGCAAGTACAACAAAATTTTATCACTGATGAATACATTATGTAACAAAAAGCTATATTATAAAATACTTTTAAATAGTATTTACTTATTTTAAGTGTTATTTGATATAATTTTTTTTCATATCCAAAGTGATATTTTATTTTGCGTGCTTTTGAATCATAAAAGCATGCAAAAAATAATGTTATCCTTTTTGTATATCACTTGAGAAATATATTCTAGAAATCACAAAATTTTTACACTTTTATAACATATCATTACCGGGGGTAAGGAAAGGGGGGTTTCATGGGATGATAATGTATGATATCAGAAGGGGGGAAGGGAGAAAGATCCAAAATTACCGAAAAGTAGATACTTTACACTTACTTTACCAATAACTGTTACGTGTGTTTATTAAAAATTACGTTAATTTGCTTATTCTAACGAGCAGTTTGGCAATTTATATAATTTGGTGAAATATTACGATGGGATTTTTAATATATTTTCACTGCCTTAAAAAGAGAAGTGTTTTACTGTTGCATAATTTTCCTATAACATTTTTGTTGAGATAAAAGCAACACCCGGGTACAGGATCGAGAAAAGAACTGCACTGAAAAAATAATGAGCACTGATTGTTCACCTCTTCTTTCAGAAATTAGATTCAGCACATTATTTTGCATGAAAAGGGCAGTCTACTTTTAATAGTATAGAAGAACTAAAGAAATTGTAAACTGAATTTTCTTTAATGATGCGTAAATGTACCATCAGAATATAAAGGGTTCATTGACAAATCCAAAAAATTAATTTATAATTATTAAAAGCTTCATCTTTTTCATAAAACTATAGATGGCAGCATCACTAAATTTTATTTTAAAATTATTACAATTGGAAAATATTATTTTCAATTTACAACATTTAACGAAAATAATGAGTTATTTTTTTGGAAAAAAAAAATTGCATTCATGCACAAACATTTGCTTGCTTAATAAAATAACAGCACGGAATACATGACGTAGCTCAATCAAAAAGTTAGCATTGAGTTTAATTTTATAAAACAATATAATTTCAGCAGATTAATAATAATATACGGTTGGTAAATTTGATGATGCTGTTTCATCAGATGCTAAGCACTTGTAATCTTGAAAATCAATTTTCTTGCCAAAATTTTGTGATTTGTTTCAAGCTTTCCACTTTCGATTGCTGTCAACTCTTCAACAACTTAACAACTGATTAAAACTTCATTTCCATTAAAACACAACGACCCACTCATCGTATTTTCCCAACCATGCAACCTATCTAATGATCTTCTTGTACCTCAAAATGGTAGGACACAAAATTAAGTCAGTCATTATCAGAGACGTTTTTCAGATAAAATTTGTAAACACACATGATTTGGCCACATTATGATGTATGACTATCTTCCCTTGGCGATCAGCTTGGTCTTCTTTAAATACATGCTAAGTACTGCATCATGCTACTTTTATTCCTAAATTAATTTGCATTTTACTTACTCAATCCTTTGCCAAATCAGAAGATTCTGACAAAGAAATCAATAATTCCATATTTGCTACTACTTAATAACCCTGCCAACCAAAAGAATTATCACAAAACTATAAGATTAAATGCCAATAATGAATGGTCGTAAATGTCACATTTACTTCATATTTGTTGCATCATCAAGTGATTTTTAAATCAACTTTTTATTTCTATTTTTATTAATATAATTTTTTCTGTAGTTCTTCAGATAAAAAATATGTTAATTTGCGTGATCTGGAGAGTATTTTGCCAATTTATATAATTTGGCGAAATCAGTCGATGGGATAACTTAATATTTCTATGTTAGACAGGTACAGGGGATAAATCACTAGGCATTATTCCTGTCACATTTTATTCATATTACATTAACTTTTTTAATGTTATCCATTTGCTCATTTGTTATTTTAAATATAAGACTTACATTTAAAACTGAACTATTTAAAATCCCTGCTTTTGCTTATTTTTTGAAAGAAAAAAGAAAGAAAATAAATAATACTGTAAACATGACACTTAATTTTACATCAAAACATTGTTTTAATTTTCCATGCAAAAAACAGTATTTTGCAATTTCTAACCTGCACTTGGCTATAATATAAAACTATAATCCAACTGACATAAGAAATAACAAAGAGCTCAGCCCAGAATTATAGATGACAGTCATGTGATTAGGTGTTATTATAGAGATGACAGGAGGCAATATTGCCGTATCATTTTTTTAAAATTATTTTTTTGTATTTGATGATGTAGAACACAAATAAGAAGCAAAAGGAACAAGACCTTAAAAATAAAGTTCACAATCTGATTAGCTTATAAAACTGTTATTTATGAATTGAGTAAACATGCCGAATAAATATTCAATTAATTATTTATATAATTTTAGAAAAATTCTCTGCTCATGATGGGTGCAAAGAATACGTGAAAAATGAAACATGCTTCATCTGAATCCTTTGAAAGTTTTCTAAGAAAAAAATTTAATAAATAATATTTCTTTTATTGAACAAGAGATACTTTTAGCACACCTCTTTTCTATTTTTAAAAGTGTTACTTCAATAAAGCCTTTGCTATTGCGTTATACACAGTGGTACAATTTTTCCGTTTCAGGTCAGATTAAGTTTTAATTTTAAAGGAAAGTTACTTTACAGTAAATTAGTAATAAAAAAAAATTATTAAAATGTTTCACTGAAAACTAATGAACAGGCCAGAAGTTATTTGCTTTTTATCAAAATGACAACTGTGACCATTATGGAAAATTTTTTCATTTTTTATTTTATTACTAAATGCAAAAACTGAAGAGAAATAATAACAGTAAATGTAATGACACATCCAGGATCAATACTCAATTTTAACATTAAAAAATATAAGAGATTTTCATATAAGAGATTACAAGAAAATTCTGTTAAATAGACACAAATATTTTTTTAAATAGTGGTAAACACATAATCCTTTGGAAAACATCTCGCACAAACAAAACATCTTCTATTGTATCAATCATGAGATGTTTTTCTAGTTGCAAATGTCAAGAAAATTCTTTGGAACACATTTCAGAAGCACAAGGAATTTATCCTGTATGTGTCAAGAGAGACTTCTTAGATGAGTACTTTGAGAAAATTTCTTGGAACATATTTCACAAACGAAAGGTTTTTCTCCTGTATGAGTCAAGTAATGTTTTCTTAGATGATCATTCCGAGAAAATCCTTTGGGGCATATTTCACAAACAATAGATTTTGTACCTGTATGTATCAAGAGATGCCTTCTTAGACAACTACACTAAGAAAATCTCTTAGAACATGCGTCACAAGCAAAAGGTTTTTCTTCTGCATGTGTCAAGAGATGCTTTCTTAGTTCATGCTTCAGAGAAAAACCTTTGTAACATATTTCACAAACAAAAGGTTTTTTTCCTGTATGCATCAAGAGATGGGCTTTTAGTGAACCATTCTGAGAAAATCTTTTGGAACATATTTCACAAATAAAAGGTTTTTCTCCTGTATGTGTTAAGAGATGGGTTCTTAGTGTACTATTCCGAGAAAATCTCTTGGAACATAATTCACAAGCAAATGTTTTTTCTCCTGTATGTGTCAAGAGATGGGTTCTTAGATTACAGTTGAACCTCGAAAATCCGGAACTGTCGGGACCGCGGCGATTCCGGATTTTCGATTTTTCCGGATTTTGGAGATTTATTAAAAAATCTTTTTTATGGCTATATAATACCGTAAAATCCCGTTAATCCGCTCTTCCCGATCAAATGCCCCTCCCCACTTTATAAAAAATTTGAAATTTTCAAAAAATCCCGAAAAAGCGCCCTCACTCCCTATTCTCAAAGGCGATTGAGAGTGAGACGAATCATTATGAAATGAATGAATCATGAATCTTTGATGAAATGTGCGTTTTTTCAAGATTTTTTTAATTGATTTCCTGCTTGTTTTGGCTTTCTTTTTTTTTACAAATTTCTCCGTTTTTTCTGCATTTTTTCGACAGAATTTACGTTTTTTTTTAAACCCAAATTTTTTCAAGTATCAAAATTCATGATTAATTCAATGATTCATTCATTTCATCATGATTCATTACTGTAAATTTTGTTGAACACTTTTTAACTTTTTAATTTTTGTAATAATAAAGTCTTTAAATAACGGCAAGTCATTACAATATTAACCAGAATATATCTATATATATTATTTTAGTATAGTTATCAGAATTTAACTGCAGTTGATGAAAATTACAGCTATGTCTTATTTTAAAAATTAATAACACTGAAATCGAAAAAATGCCCGGATTTTAGAGATTTCCGGAATTTGGAGGTCCGGATTTTCGAGGTTCAACTGTATCATTCAGAGAAAATCTCTTGGAACATAATTCACAAACAAATGGTTTTTATCCTCTATGTTTCAAAAGATGTCTTCTTAAGTCAACATTACAAGAAAATCCTTTGGAACATATTTCACAAATAAAAGGTTTTTCACCTCTATGTCGCAAGAGATGAGTTATAAGATTACCCTTCTGAGAAAATCCTTTGGAACATATTTCACAAATGAAAGGCTTTTCTCCTGTATGAATCAAGAGATGCCTTCTTAGATCACTACTCCGAGAAAATCCTTTGGAACATATTTCACAAACAAAGTATTTCTCTCCTGTATGTGTTAAGAGATGTCTTCTTAGACCACTATTCTGAGAAAATCCTTTGGAACATATTTCACAAGCAAAGGGTTTTTCTCCTGTATGCGTCAAGAGGTGTTTTCTTAGATGATCATTCTGAGAAAATCCTTTGGAACACATATCACAAACAAAAGGTTTCTCTCCTGAATGTGTTAAGAAATGCTTTCTCAGATTACTATTATCAGAAAATCCTTTGGAGCATATTTCGCAAACAAAAGGTTTTTCACCTGTATGAATCAAGCGATGCTTTCTTAGATGATCATTATTAGAAAATCCTTTGGAACATACTTCACAAGCAAAAGCTTTTTCACCTGTGTGCGTCAAGAGATGTCTTCTTAGACGACTATTGGAAGAAAATGTTTTGGAACATACTTCACAAATGAAAGATTTCTCTCCTGTATTAGTTGAGGAATGTTTTTTCTTATCCCCATTTTGAGGAACAAAGTACTGTTCACTGGAGCAAGAATTTTCCTCTGTAATTGATGACATTTTCTTATGTGAATAAGCCTTCGGACCATAACAGAAACTTCTTCGAAGTATCAATATGAAGAAATTGTTGCACTTTTTCATCCAAGGATACTTATTCACTTCAGCAAAAACAATATTATCTACCACTAAATCTAGAAACAGAAAGAAAAATAATAATCAGGACATTTTAAAATAAATTGCAATAAGCTTTAACTCTGAATTAAGTAGCATATTTAGCAAGCTTTTTTTCCTTAAATAGTATAAAATTCATGCATGAAATTATCAAATTAAACATTGTTTGATTTGATTTAACTCGAGAATTTTTTTTTCATAGATACAGCTATATATGTGTTGCTGTGCATGCCATACAGTAAACACTGCCATATCTGGACTGATAAAAACTGAGAATTTATTTTATTGAACATTTGTAAATTTATTTTTTGCTATTTTTACAAGAAGAAAGTATTGGATTCATTGGATTTTAGAATTCTAGTTTTCGACGGATTTACACGTTTTAGAGACCTGAGATTTCAAAAAATATGTTTTTGTAAAATGTCTATGTGTGAGTTTGTGGTTATCTGTATGTGACACATATTTTGTGAGTGTTCTATCTCAAGAACTAATGCCCGAAGTTTAATAAAAATTTATATTCAGGCATTTTCTGATATAGATTGATGCTGAGTATCTTTTTTATGCAAATCACTCAACAGATTGCGCTGTATGTTGCTTTTTTCGTGACTTCCACAATAGCTATATCTCAAAAACTAATGGTCAGTTTTTCATAACACTTCAGATTCCGTTATTTCTTTATATAATATGGTTTTGATTACATTTTGGTGTAAAATTTCCCAATAGATGGTACTGGTATGCAGCATTATTTATGATTATCGCAATAGCTCTATCTCAGGATCTAATGCATGACTTTTAATGAAACTTTGTATTCAGTTAGCACCTGATATAAATTAGTATTATTTAGCTTTTATAGTAAATTGATCAAGAGGTGGCGTTGCTATGCGACATTATTCACGGTAATCGCATTAGCTTTATCTCAGGAACTAATGCATGAATTTTCAGTAAACTTTAGATTCTGTTAGCCCGTTGTATTAAATTAGTATTCTTTAGTTTTTGGAGTAAATCGCTGTACAGGTGGCGGTTCTGTCCAGTTTCTTTTACGAGTTTTGCGATGATTGTGTCTCAAAAACTAATAAACAGATTTTCATCAATTTCAGATTCAGTTGGCTCTTAAAATAAATTGTTGCAGATTAGATTTTGGTGTAAATTACGACCGTCGGTGATACTGCTATGTTTCATTTTTTTTTTGGAAATATTAGCATGTACGAGATGATGAAGAAAGTTTTTGGGATTGCCAAATCTGACTAGCTTTTTTTTAATTACGTCTATTAGTCAATGGCGCAGCCAGAATTTGGCTCTAGGGGGCGGAGGTTGAGTTTCTGATAAAAGTGTTTGCCTATCATTTGAATCGCCGGTTAATAGAATCAGTACTAATTAGAATATTCACTGCATAATACTTGAACTCAAAGAGCATTTGTGTGGCAGGAAATGATCATTCTTTTAGAATAATATGTTTCAGAAAAGTGATTTAGTTCAAATAACCAATTTTTACTTAACTAATCCATGTAATATGAACTTTCGCAGTTTTAAGTAGAATTTTAGCCATTTAATTGAATCACTTTATTAAATGAAATATGATTCAATAAAGCAGAACATTCCAAAATGAGCCAAAACGTTTAAATATTCAGTTTGGTTTTGATTCATATAAGTGCAATTATGGCGATCTTTCTTAGCTCTGGGAGGGGTTTTAACCCCAAAATCCCTCCCTTGGCTGTGCCACTACTATTAGTTTTTGAAAGATATCCAAACAATGCTTTTACTTCTTTGATGTCCATATATTCAGCCCCAAATCAATTTCCCCTCTCTTTCTTATACTCATTCATATTGTCAAGCATTCAAGTTATGCATTTTTTTTTTTTTTTTGCTTTTTTATCATTGTTAAAAAAAATTAATGTGCTGAAATGAATTTGATACATTTTGTATTTCTTTTTCATAAAAGTTGTCTTGCAAACTAGCACAGCAAATCAGTCTCCTCCAAAGAAGAGTTCTAAATTGGTTTTAACAAGGTTCAAGGGAAATACCTGTTTTAATCTTCCTGGTCAAAATATGTTTTGACAATCAGTGGTCAAAGAAATTTACAGATCTACTTTAAAATTTATATTAGTACGGGAGAGGGGTAGGCACTTGTGAACAATTTTTACATTTTTGACTATTTCTCAAAATTTTTATGAGATACTGGAATAAATTTTTTCGCTCAGTTGGAAATATTCAGTTGGTATTGGAATAGAAATTGATTTATATGACACTTTTTTTTTCTTTTTAGGTAAAACTTTGAAATACACTTATAAAGAATTTCTAACTTATATCATCGTTCTAGAAATCGTATAAATTTGTTCACATGTGCCTTATTGCAGGGGTAGTTGTGAACATGGCTGGGGCACACACGAACACAATCATAAATAAAACAAAAATATTTTTGTGAATAAAATCTGTGACAAAAACTCATTAGATGAACCATTTTTATTTGTGTGAATAAATCAATAAATATTTCAACATAGATACAAGAAATTATTTGCAAAATCATACACCTAATATTATACATCCCTTTTTTAAATCAAGCATGGCAGAACCATGTTACTTTTAAAAAAGGTATTGAATAATTCTGTTATTGTGTTTTTACTCTTTTTGTAAATGTTTAAATGTTTTGCAATGTGTATCACAAAATTGAGCATCCTAGTTTTAAAAGTTGGTAAAATTGTGATATAAAAAATTGATGATTATCAAAGTTTACTTATTGCCTTTTTTTTGTCATCTAAATTTTAGTTTCATAAAATAAAATATCTTTACTTTAATATGGGCTAAAAATATAAAATGGTTTAAAACTGGAAATAAATAAAAAGTAACAAACATATTTTTCATTTTTTACAGAAAACCACCACTCTGAATTATTAGCTTACTTCCAGTACATTAAAATTGTGAAGAAATCTAAAAACATGGAATTTATTAGCTCAATGTTTGACAAGGGTAATTAAATTTTAAACTAAAAAAAAAAAAAAGTACCTTCACAGATTCAAAATACACAATTGGGAACTGTTCACATCTGCCGCCATATGTTCAGATCAAAAATGCTCCATCTCCCAACTTACACCTAATTTATATACAAAAATATATATTATTAACTGAAATAAGAAAAAAAAATTGGTATTACTTGGTTTTCCTGTCGACCAAAAAACTATCGCTAAATTTTAAGTTAATTGCCAATAACGGATGATTGTGAATGTCACATTCAATGTTTTTAAACACGATACACATATTTAAAATGCCATCAAGTGTTTTTTAATTGAACTTTTTATTCGTATTTTTATGTATGTTTTACTAATTTATTTTTTTTTCGTTACTTAAACAAAAATTATGTCAACATGTATAACTTGGCTATTAGTTTGGCAATTTTTATAATTTGGCAAAAATGGTCAAAGGGATTATGCAAGGGTGTTATGCAAGGGTTATGCAAGGGGTCAAGGGTGTTATGCAAAAAGTCTTCGACTTTTTGCATAACACCTTTTTAAAGAAACAAATTATAACAACCAGCAATCAAAATGACTGATTGTTTTAAAAATTCAGCCAAAAAAATTGTATCTGTATTAAATATTTTTTCTGAAATCTATTGGTAATGTTTTGAATTTATTTTAATGTCAGATTAAGTTAGAGAAATATGTACTGTTCACATGTGCCCCCCCCCCTGCCTCTCCCCTATTCATGTAAGACTCAACCCGCACAATTATATAGTGTTGGTGTGGTTTAAATCAATCGGTTTTAACCATGTTAAATAATTGGTTTAAATCAATAGATTTTTTTTTCAAAAAAAAAAAAACTTTTTTTTAGAAGAAATTTAATGACATTTTCTCTTCTTTCCTTATAATTTTTTTCTTTCAGATTACTGGATATAAATAATTTCTACTTTTAACACTTTATTTCAGCATTAAGCATTAGATAGAAGAAACAATGCACAGTAAATAAAATACAGTAGACTCCCTTAAATCCGCACTCCTAAAATCAGCAACTCTCTAAAATCCGAACATAATTTACAGATGTAAACATTGAAACATTCAGTTCAGATGTAGGTGCAAAATTTGACTTTTTTAGTTTTATATCAATTCCATACATTTTTTAATTTATAATTTTTGTTAAGGTTATTGAATTCATGTTTTTTCATGAAGACAGAATAATTTATTTCTGGAAAAATCCTGATATTGCTCATATCATTGGTAATCCCAATCTTACGAAATATATTTATGTGTTAATCAAGCTTTTTTAGTTATTAAGTCTGGCTAAACCTGAAATAAAGCTTTGTTATTTTATGATCCTGATGTGAATTATTAATGTACCTTTATAAGGCAAGTTTCATCAAATAATTTAGGAAAAACACATTTTATCTTTATAATAAATATTGTACATTATTGATTATTAACTTGATCTTTGCTTTTAATATTTTAATCATTTTAAAAATTATCTAAATTTTTATTATTTTAGTTTATTACTTATTTTAATATATTGTCAGCATTCATTATACTTTTGATTTCATTATTAATTACATTCAAATTACTTTTAAAAAATGTAAACAAAGCAATGACCAGAAATCCGCAAAATTCTAAAATCCGCACAACCTCTGGTCCCAAGCTGTGCAGATTTGAGGGAATCTACTGTATTTTAATTTTATTGAAGATGCATATTAAGGTAATTAAAAATGTAACATGATAATACGTATTTATGATTTTGCTCAGGCTGTAAAAGAAAATTTTCTTGATTCGGGAGATTATGTTGAAGAATTTAAATCAAAATATGAAGTCAAATAAGAGAGTATTCAAAGATTGGGTGCTAGTCATATCATCTTAATAATAATTTTTTTTTCCTATTATGTGCTGAATATAATGAACAAAAATGCTGACTTTAAATTGTCATTCAAAAAATAAAATTCCAAGAAATATTTGAAATTTATTGTTTGAATAACTATGGAAAAGAATATTATATTTATCTAACTACATTCTAATGTTTACTATTAGTAATCAAAAGATTGTTTGTAAAAAATTCCAGAGTATCGATGTTACATTGTGTAGAGAAAGTTTATTCTTTAAACCTAAGACTGTTTGCTAATATTGTTAAATTAAAATATGAGAATTTTCAATTTTCTACATAAATTTACTGTATTTTTTTTTTTAATCATTTTAAAATGAAGTTACACTACTTAAATCCAACAGTGTTTTATTTTTATCAATAAATTTGCATGTATAATAAGAACGAGTGTTAAAAAAAAAAAAAAAAAAAAAAAAAAAAAAAAAAAAAAAAAAAAAAAACCTGGCTTAAACCAAAAACACTGTTTTTTTTGTTTGTTTGCTTTTGAAAAAAAATTACAGGTTATTTTTTTTTTTATTGAATACTATAAAGTAAGACAGACTTGAATGCATTTAAAAAATTAAAATTTATGTACAAAAAGTAAAAATACTAAAAAACATTTAAAAACAAAAAAGTGAACATGATCTCTGTTGTAATTGCTGAACTTGTAATGCAGAAAGTTGAAATTGCTTTTAATTCTGATCTTGATCCACAAATTCTTTTTTGGAGACGTTATACAATAGACTCCGTCATATCCGCAACTCTCTAAAATCCGCACATTATTTACGGATGTAAACAATAAAACATTCAGTTCAGATGTAGGGATAAAATTTAAATTTTTCAGCTTTATATCAATTCAATGTATATTTTAATTTGTAAATTCTGTTAATATTACTGAATTAATGTTTTTTCATGCAGGAAGAATAAATTTATTTCTGAAAAAAATCAAGATATTGTTGATATTATTGGTAATCATAATCTTCTTAACTATATATTAGCTTTTTTGGTTATTAAGTCTCGCTATGTCTGAAATAAAACTTATTTTATGATTTGATGTGAATTAGTACCATGTACTTTATTAGGCAAGATTCATTGAATAATTTAGGAAAAATACAATTCATCTTAATAATGAATATTTAATCATGCATTATTGATTATTAGCTTTACCTTTGATTTTAATATTTTAATCATTTTAAAAAGTATCAAATTTTTTATTATTTTAATATTTTATTGTATTCTAAGCTTTGATTATAGTTTTAATTGCATTCAAATTACTATTTAAAGAATGTAAACAAAGCAATGTCCAGAAAGCCGCAAAATTCTAAAATCCGCACAACCTCTGGTCCCAAGCTGTGCAGATTTGAGGGAGTCTACTGTATTGATGATATTTTTTTATATAGCAAAAGAAGCAGATTTAAATTATATTCTCAAAATTTCTAATTATATTGATGACCCTATTAGATTTACTACTAAGTTGAAAAGAATACAAAAGTACCATTTTTTCATATTCTAATATATACTGTAAAATCCCGTTAATCCACCCTTCCCGATCAAACACCCCCTCCCCACTTTATAAAGAATTTGAATTTTTCAAAAAATCCCGAGAAAGCGCTCTCCCTCCCCATTCCCAAAGGTGATTAAGAATGGGATAAATCATTATGAAATGAATGAATCATGAATCTTTGATGAAATGCGCGTTTTTTCGAGATATTTTAATTGATTTCATGCTTGTTTCGGCTTTTTTTTTACAAATTTCTCCTTTTTTTCTGCATTTTTTTGACAGAATTTAAGTTTTTTTTTTTAACCAATTTTTTTTTTCAAGTATCAAAATTCACTATTCATTCAATTCATCATAAATTATTCCTGTAAATTTTGTTGAACGATCGAGGAAAAATCCCGTGTAAGCACCTCCTCTAACTATTGTACGATTTTCCGTCATGTTTGGGGGGGGGGGGCGGATTAACGGTTTTTTACGGTAGACAAACTATTGAAAATTCTCAATCGACAACAACTACTTTTTGCAGAAAACTTACATCTATTGATCAGTATACTAATTTCAATTCTGTTTGCCCTTTCAGCTATAAAATTGTTGTTATTAAGACTTTAGCCTACAGATTCATTATATATTGCAGTTCCCATAATGATTTTGAAAAAGAGAAAAGTAAAATTTATCACGATTTGGTAAATAATAGCTACCCTATTGGCCTTGTTAAGAAAAAATTTAAAAATACTTTAGATTTTGTGAATTCTACTTCTCCTTTTCAACGTACTAAATAAAATTCTTTCATCTGCATTCCTTATTATAAGGGCATTTCTGATAAAATTTCTGGCATTTTAAAATCATTCAATGTTGGTGTTTCTTTTACACCTTTTAAGAAAGTTATTTCTTTCTTTAATAAGCATAAATTTCAATATGATAATTACCCAGTGTTGTCTACATCATTCCCTGTGGAGATTGTCATAGTGTATATATTGGTGAAACAGGCAGATCTTTAAAAATTTGATAGGTAATTAATTAATTTAATGGTAATTTAAATTCTAAAATTGTGTAACATTACATTCAAATGAAACACAACCCACAGTTTGCAGAGGCTAGTATCTTAAAATCAGGTCCTAGAAGTTATCATGGCAGATTACTCCTTGAAGGTTGGTTCACTTGTTTATGATCGCCAACTCTGAATGAGGTTTGTGCTGTTCTGAATGAATATTATGTTTTTCTAAAAAATTAACTGTAACTGTCTTAATTTGTTCCAATGTTTGTCATGCAATAAATTATTATTTGTATTGACAAGGCGTGATGTGTAACTCGGTGAAACATTTAGTTTTGTTCTTTTAAATGTCTTTTAGTGTTTCAATTTTTTGTACATAAATTTAATTTATTTAAAAAAAATGTATTCAAGTCTGTCTTAATTTATATTATTCAAGCTTTTAATACTCTCTTCTTGAAGTAACAGAAAGCAAAGACTCCTTTAGAGTAAAGTTTATTTGTGGAAATTTCTCATTTATGAAAAGAAACTGGAACATTATTGCATATTATCCAGGTCAAAAGATAAATTACTAAAAAGGGTTACCAAATTTGTTTATTGTTGTCAATCACATTCAAAACAGTAATTTAATATCATTAAATCCAGATAAAATCGTTAAAAATGGTAAGTAATTAAAAGTAAAATAATAAATAAAACATAATAAATGAATATAACAAATAATTCTTAAAAAACTATAAAAAATAAAAATGAACGGTACTTTTTTGATATACGAAATCATTTTGTTTATTCATACACATTATTGTAGCCAAGCATAATAATCGACGCAAAATCAAAATCCTGTGAATTGAAACATTTGAAAAATAAATGAAAAAATATTATAGATAGTAATGTAAGCATTATGAAAATATAACATTTAGAAATTATATATATATACTATAGGTATATACACAGACATATATTTAAACATCAATCAAAAATTACTTTGTGAAATGAGCAATAATTTTTAATTTACTGATCTATTACTTCTAAAAAATTCCTTCAGCTACAAGAATTATCGATTACAGTTTATATTTTCAAAAAATGATTATAAAAATAATATAAAAAATTAAGTATGGTTATTTAAATAAGCTACATCTCCATTTCAGATTTCCTGAACTCATCCATAATTTAATTTCATGATTTTTTTTAACACAATTTTTTGTTATGCAGAATTCCAAATTCCTGAAATAATTTTATCACAAATTTCTCATCATCTGGAAACTGCCAAATGGTAAAATCTATCTCAGTATCAACAGTAAAAGTAACTTCATATAAAACTTCGTATAACTTCATATTTCTTCGTATAACTTCATTTAAAAAAATATTTTTCATCAGGGTGACCACAGAAATATAATTTTTAAATTCCCTGTTATTTCCCTGACTTTTCCCTGATGTATTTAAAATTTTCCAGGATATGACGCGATGTTAAAGTTAGTTTCAAAAGAATGATGCAAATTATTAGAAGTAAAATAATTTTTATATTTTACGGAAATACTTCACTCATATTTGGCGATTAGTACTTTATATGACTAAGTTTATTTCAAAAATCATAAAAATATGTAATTAATAAAAAAGAAGCATAAGTCTTTGAAAATACATGAAATATCACTGAGAGGAAGGCAAGATGGTTTACGGCCTTAGCAAATAAATAAACTATTTTGTTTATAAAATGATCTAATAGCAATTGGCCCAGTAGCAGAAAATTCTTCATGCGTCTGCGACGAATACTTCAGCAACAAAAAATAACCTGCAGGTAAAATATTTTTACAACTGAACCGTTCATTAATCAAAAAATCACTTACCTGTAGTGTTTCTAAGCACTTTATAAATTTTTATTAAATAACAATCTTAACTTTTTGTATTGCGAAATCGAGAGCTAAACATAATACGAAGCAAAATAAAAATTTGATGTAAAAGAATCTGCAAAAGAGAAAGAAAATCTGTGACGCCCGTCTCTTGTCTCGAACTTTTTGCTACCGGGGCAATTGGCAAGAAGGTTTAATTTATAATAATTTAAAAACATAATTCATAACATTCACTGATGCAAATTTAAATGTACAATTTATCTTTGACATTTATTACAAAAGAAAAATTAATAAAATACTTACTAAGTCATTAAGACATTTCTTCTTTCTAAATTTCAAAACTGGAGTCCTACTTCAATTTATGTACAATGATTTTAAATGATAAACTTAAGTCCTAGGTTCTTGAGAATAAAAATTTCAAATTATAAATAAGATTTAAATAAAAAAAAACTGAGTTCTAGTCTCTTTGAGAACAGTTTCAAGTTTATAAATATTAAAAAAAAAAACAAGATTGCTGGCTTTTGAAGAAAGTCCAAGTTATGAGTAAGATTCAAAATAGTTGTTCAAAAGGTTCTTTTTTTCAAAACAGCTCCAGAGTTTCAGTCTTATATAAAATTATGTACCAAAAATAATGTTTCTTCTAAAAAATTTTTTTATTTCAGAAATTTTCTTTTCTAACTCCTTTGCTGCTATTGCTAATTTTCTTTTTTTAGTTTCCTCAATCTCCTTTTCACTTTCCTCCAGTTTTCTTTTTTCTGTGGCTTCTGTTAACCGTGCTCTAGCATTTTTGTAGTACTGAAAGTCGATTGGCTTACTGATCCAGAGTTTAAGTCCTGGGTTAGAGAAGTGCCAAATGATGTGCACAGAGTTGAATGCATAAATGCCACCATTCAGTTGCTCTTAGAAATATGGGTCGGACAGCTCTTACGAGTCATGCAAAAGGAAGTGAACATAAAAAAAGGATAAAAGCCGCATTACAGCCAAATATAATGGATTCATTGTATTCCAAAAAAATTGCAAATGAGGAGATTTTGAAAGTTGAAGAAAAATCAAAACCTGACGCTACTACTGCTGATACATCGCTTTTTGAAGCACTACAGCACCATCTGAAATTTTGCTTACTTTATTGCGTTTTCGTAAGGCACTGCATGTTCCATAACCCAAATCAATTTCAGCTACTGTCAAAAGAACCGAAAGAAAATATGACCATCCGCACATGCGATCCGAAATAATACATGAACACACGGTACACGAACGCCGAATGCGATTTCATTTTGTAATGTTGAGGTGTATGACTGCAAACAGTTATTGAAAAATGATTATTCATTATTCTGTATTCAGGCACGTAGTAACAATAAGACAGTAACACCATTTAGCGATGCGATCGCATTAGAGGAAGCAAGATGAGGTGGGGCAGCGGTCTCAAAGGAGTGGCTTCATGACGTCACTACCAATCAGATAAGAGCGTTTTCTCCTTCATCGCTCTGAGAATCAGCCACGTTTCAAATGGCAGGTACGTAACGGTCTATTACAGAAAAGGAAAAATGACAACAAATTTTCCCTGATTTTAAACAGAATTCCCTGATTTTTCCCTGATATTTCCCGAAATCTTAAATTCCCTGATATTTCCCGGTTTTCCAGGTTTCAAATAATAGAAAATATTCAAATAATAGAAAAAATTAAAAACTTTTCATGATTAAGATTAAATAATAACTATTCATGTGATTCACTTTTTATAAATTGCCAATCATAACGCATCACATGGTTTACAATAAAAATCCTTTTCATGATCAAGATTGAAATAATCGGCACATTAGCATGCATTTTGACATTGTGTCCAGATAAGAAAAAAGTATATCAAATGTACTATTGAAAAAAACCCCATAAACTATGAAAAATATATTAAATTACATATTATTATCATTACATTATAGTTCTTATTATTATCTGTGAATATATTTAGTATAATTGGAGTCCTGCTTGTCACAATTTCACATGACCTTGCCTGGATAATACTTAGGATTCTGTTATTCTTGACTAGTTATCATGATGTGAATTAATTGTATTATTTTTTACTTTATATTTTCTCTAATAAGTATACAGTATATATGACTTTAAAATTTTGGCTATCATGCATTATTTGCCCGGAGATGGGAGCCATTTTCTTTCCGATTTGAAATTTGTGTATTTGGATGTATTCATTTATTTTTGTTGTTGTTGTTTTTTAAACATATAATTTCGGAAACATTTTTGACAGATATTCCGGAATGCATATATTTTTTAAAATGAATATTGGCTTTATTTAACTGTTTTAAAATTTGTGTATTTATCATTTTGATAATAATACATTCCTTCTCTTCTCCACCCCCTCCTTTTTTTACAAATAATGTTCAGAGTGCTGATTTTGAGTATAAAAATTTGCTGTTGTTTATGTTTAATTTCTGAATGGTTCAAAAGTTAAGTATAAAGTGGTCATAAAGTGACCAACAAAGAAACAAGATGGCAGATTCCAGGCGTATACTACATCTGTTCCAAATATTTTTCTTCAAATCCAATTCTTAAAATTTCACTTTGAATTTAAAATATTTGTTTTAGAATATAAGAAAATATGTTCACAAGTATGAAATTAAAAAATTTTAATTTAAAAAGTTTTCTTAAGTAATAACTCAAAGTACAGTTTTTATAGATTACTTTACTTATAGTGTAAGATAGTTGCTTACTTGATAATAGCTATTCGACGATCCAAGTATTCAATTTACCTGCTTGCCGAATACTTTGAATGACTATAAATATCAGCAAACATGAAAGTTGGGATTGGGACACATAAAATTTTGTGTCATCATACTATCAAATCACAAGTTGTAAAATTTCAATAGAAGAATAACTAAAAAAATAATCTCAATAGAAGAATAAGTAAAAAAATAATCTTACCTTGAATTTAATTTAGTAAAGAAGATGGATCAGTAAGCTGATTTTATAAATTGACGATTTTTGCAAATTACACTCATTATTAAAGTACAGACGCTAATGCAATGAATGAATCACAACGGGTGAATCATTCATGAATAATGACTCAATCCATACATTTATTTATAAAAATAAGTAGAAAAAAATTGTCTTTGTTTGTTTTTAAATAATTCATGAAAATAAAGCTTATTTTTTGATGAAGCTTTTTATAGTTAAAGGCCGTCATATAGCCAGTATTTTAACCACAAGTTCGCCATTCGGGAGCCGCTCCTTGTCAATTGAACGATTCTTTTCAAGGTGACATTGTTCCATTGACATGATATAAAAAATCCACGACTCATTCTTGCATTGGCGTCTTCTGTCTCGTCCTGTTTGTGTTATCAGGTAACTATTAAAGCATTAATTTAACGACTTGATAAATACTATATGGTAGACTCCCGTTTCGTAGCCAAAAAAAGTTCGCCAAGAGCGATAAACGCGAAAAGTCAACACCCTGCCAGCTATAAGCAAAATCGCGCTACCGCTTCTACTCAATAATGGCGGCATTTGTGAATTATGTTTATGTAAATCGTAAAAAATGTTATTATTTGTCTACTATATTTTTAAATATGAACAATACTGAAGACTTATGAAAAAACTGTATGTGAAGTTAACGATTAAAGAAAATAAACGTGACAACGCACGTAAACATTGTAAAGTAAGATGGAAGCAGATAAGACAAAAGTAAAATATGAAGATCTTTAAAGTGATGAATCCTATTTTATTGAAAGGTTATTGCTTGTGATATATGTTATAATTCATCATATACATTAGCAATATTCCTTCGATTTTACTACACGAGATGATTGCTGGATGAATTGACATTACGGGAAATGTTTTGCTAAAGTTGAATTACATTTAAGTAAGATAAATTTTATGATTATTGAATACAGTTCATTCATATTTTGTCGTTTTGTACTGCTTACTATACTATTTTACTACGATTCTGACAAGGAACTATTGTTCTAACTAATTTCTTTCATAAAAATTTGTATTGAAGAATACTGCTTGGGATGGAAAAAAAGTAATTGAATCAAATAGTGATAAAATTGTATGTGAATGTTATACTGTGCAGGTATTGCAAATGCACCAGTTTCATAGCTTTTAATGTTTTTATTATTATATCTCTATTAATTTGATATGACTCTTAGCCTTTAAAAATAATAATAATTATGGTTGCTGACAATAAGAATTCTATAAATTTAGAAATAGCAATTTGATATTTTTCAATTAGCTGGACTCCAGTGTTATATATACATACATATCTATGCGTGTGTGTAAACACATTTATATGTACATAAACACAGATATATCTATGTATGCATATGTTTATATATCTACATATAGGGTGGATGTGCCAGTAATGAACACTTTGATGTTTTTGCTTCATAAAAAAAAACTAACAAATATTTAGATTTCATTATTTTTCCTCATCCTTGCATATTTTATAAATCTGGTTTATTGTTGGCACTTTTAATCAAACCAGCCAGGAAGCAGAATATAATATTGCTAAGTTCTGCTGCTTTTCAGTGAAAGCCTTGATGAAGATGCTAAGACCTAGCTTTGTTTAATAAGTTTGCATATTCTTTATTTTCTTGCTAATTTTGAATGTTTTTGCTTGGGTAGCAATGGAAAACTTTAAATTTTATTTAGGAGAGAGTTGGGTCGTGTGGAATATTTTTTACAAAAGTAAGAAAGTCAACTTTTTTTTTACATTAAAAACTATTTTATGAGTAAACATGAATGTAAAATTCAACAAGACAAAGGGTTAAAAAACAAAAGCTGGCTTTTTTCAATATGAGGAAGGAAATTAGTATTATTAAGTAATGCTTGTATTCTTGTCGTTCGGTTTATGCTATAGGGTAAGTTTTTATACTTAAAAACAGAGTTGGTTTTTGCCAGGACAGTGGAAAAAACTAAGCAAAAACAGAAAAAAGTGACCAAAAAAAAGTGATGATGAGTGCAAAAATAAAATTAGAATGGCACTATATGTTTAAATTTTCACCTTAATGAAATTTTTGTTTTGGAGATTTTAATTTAAAAAGTATTTATAATCAATCAATCAATAATATATGACATAACAACAAAAACAAAATTTTAAATTTACATTTTTTGTTTTATTAAAGTAAAATTTTAAAGAAAGACATATTTTTAAAATCAAACAGCACAAAATTACTTCATTAGTCTTTTCTTTTTTTAACATGGCATAGCAAAATAAAAGATTTGTGGAATTTTCCAGAGATAATTTATTTCTGATGTCAAAATCAGTTTAAAAAAAAAAAAAAAAAAAAAAAAAAAACCTGATTGTTTTTTTAACAGCACCAGTACTCGGACAACAAATGTGCAAATGAATAACTAGTTCATAAAAATTCCTTGATATGTCACAAACAGATGAAATAGTTTCGCACTATTTGAAAGATGTAAGCTGATTCAACAACATTAGTCATACAGTAAGTGTGTAGAAAATATAATTTTTTTATGTCAATTTTTATAGAAAAAGGTTATTAGAATCTATTTTTCTTTCAAATTCTTTTCAATTTTATCTCTTTGTTCATAATTCAATAATCTAAACTGTGGTTTAGATGTAATAAACATGTGACTAAATAATACGATTGAATTTCTTGTTTGAAATGTGTTTAAGTATGGTAATATAACTAAGCAAAATAGGATTCTATACATCACAAATAACAAGCATCTGCTAATGTTAAATTATCACTCTGAGTACTATTTACAGGGGTGGGGAATTTTCAGAAAATCTTATCAACCAAAGATTTAGTTTAGCAGTCTGCATGATGCACAGTGTACAGTCATGGAAAAAAAAAACCACCCACTACTAACTTTGCAAAAAATTATTATAAAAGAAAGTTACTGATACTAAGTGATTGGAAATAGTGTACTTTAAAATGATACAAATAAAATTTGCATAGGGGACCATCTACATATTAAATTCTATCTTAGTTTTTTTCAATAACAGTATTTAATTCTGACAGCATAAATGAACTCTACAGCCTTCAATTAGCCTTTTAAAAAAATTTCATGCAATTTGTATGGTTAATTTCTGGAAAATTGATCATTTTAAAATGAACTTATTTTAGGAGCTGTATCGAAATCAAAGCTTATTATTCAATAAAGCTAATTATTCAATGAAACTTGCCTCATAAAACATTACTAATTCACATCAGGATCATAAACTAATGAAACTTTATTTCAGTTTTAGCCAGACTTAATAACTATAAAAGCTTGATTAATACATAAATATATTTGGTAAGATTGTGATTTAGTACTACTGGAGTCTACTGTTTGTAGAGTTATTGATTTGTATTTTTTACGTAAATGTTCTATAATGCAAAAAGTGCAATAATGCTTTTAAAAATTTTACTTGCGAAGTAATCAATAAAAAAGTGACTATTTTTCTACTACTAAACTTTTCAGATATTCATTTTACCATACTTATAAGTTTTAGTCCTTTATTATAAGCAGTATTTTCGAAAAAAATATTCAACTGCTTTGCATATTTTAAAGCATCTGTGAAGTTCTTTTTTTCACAATTTTCCTTTCTCTTTCATTTTTAGAGCCATCCCTCACAATTTTCAGCATTACTTTCAATATAGACTGGGAGGTGGCAGCACAGACAATCACCTTATCGAGTTCATGGCAGAAACTCTAGAATTAGTTAAAACTCAATATGCATGTTAAAACGCAATCGGTCTACTAAGTCATATCTTGGAAGAAAACACCTAAAAATTTGAATTTATTGTTGACTCTTAGACTTACCATTATGTTTTCCTGCACTCAAATCTACGAAAATATGGAGGACTGGGTGCAGGATACCCCAGTGATAAACCTACAAATCAACCACTAAAATCGGGCTTATATGTGTTTTCTACCGAGATATGACTTGGCAGTCAATTGTATTTTAATATGTGAATCGAGTTAACAAATTCTGGAATTTCAGCTGTGAACTTGATGAAGTTATTGTCTGCACTGCCACCTCTGCCTCTAATAGGGATAAATGCACTTCGATATCTTCATCGGAATTGTTGATAAATAAATGCTCATGAGTTGAGTTGCATACATCTGTACCAACATAACTGCCTATCTGATAAGTTCACAAAATTCTGTATTTTCATTTTCATCACAGACTACTACATTATCTCAAATGCAAAAATCAACCCCTTTAACATTTTGCACTTTGCACACTGGGCAGCATTTTTCTTTGCAAAATTTGTTTTCATCATACCAGTAACAAAGGAAAATAAAATTTGTTATTTAATTAAAGGTTTTTTTTAAATTATGTACTTAAAGAAATTTTTTTTTTAATATGTTGTTTCAAATGAATAAAATTTGGGTAAAAAATGCCCAAGTCAAAAGGGTTAATCTAATTTTCAAAAGTCCCTTAAATCGAGTGTCCCTTATTCAGAGGTAAATACATTACACTTCCTATATCAAGGGACTGGGACCGGAACTTTTGTCCCCTAAATAGAGGGGTCCCTTATTCGGAGTGTTCCTTATTTGGAGGTTTCACTGTATTTTCAAGCTTTAAAGTTTTATTTTAACAACTTAATATTCTATTATTTTCAAAAAAATCTTTATTAAAGTTTTCCTTGTAGTGTGGTAAGTTAAAACCATTAACTATGACCAATTTGCAACAATTTCTTTTAGCCATCTTATAACGTACATAGATAAGCAAAGAAACAACTTGAAAAGAGATACTTCAATCAACCAATCTATCTTTTTTTTTTTTCGACAACTATCCTGCTTGTCCTTTTTTAAATTGTGACTATATTTTTGTTTTACCCTGTATACAGATGTGCACTGCACCAAATACAAAATTTATACATACATGCAATACATATGAAGTTTAGTACTAACCACTTCCAATTATTCACAAAAACAAAATCTAATGATAGACAGAAGGGGGGGGGGGGGGCATAGCCTTAATCAGGCCCTGCATGCTGATTTTAATCCTATACATAAAAAAATTATCTTAACCCACTATATATAACACTTATTGCTGAAATAAAGTGTTGAAAGTAGAAATTATTAACACCCAATAATCTGAAACACATAAATTATAAAGAAAAATGAGAAAGTCGCTCGATTTTTTATAAAACAAGCCTTTTTTTTTTTTTTTGAGACAGAGAGAAACCAGTTAGTTTAAACCATGGTTAAAATCGATTAGTTTAAACCGTGCCAATCCTGTTTATAAATATAAAATGTGGTGACTCTACCATTGATTAGAACTCTCACATATACAATGGCGGTCAAAAGTTTCCAGCCAGTTAGTTTCTTTGTTTTATTTATCAGAAGGTTTCAGCAAAGAAGAAGCACAATTGCTTCAAAAGTTAGGAATATGTGAATGTCCTCTGACCATGTGATCATTTTGATTGGATACTGAAGACACTTCATAAGAACTGGCAGAATTCGAAATTCGCGTGTGCAAAAGTTTCCGGCGACTCATCATTCCTTAGTGTTTTTCTAACAGTAAAGTGTTTTTTAGTCGTGTTTCTGAATGAATCAAAGTGAATAGCATAGTTTAAATACAAAAATGAAAAATTCAAGAATTATTGTTCATAAATGAATGATTTTTTTTTTGTCGCTAAAGGGCCAATCTTCTTGAGATATTGCAGCAAAATTATCGATCGGTCAACCGACTGTAAACGATATTTAAAAATTATATAAAGATAGCATTAGTCTTCAAGACCTTCTGACGTCCTGAAGACCCCGGAAAATGTCTATTTTTGTGGAGGAAATTATCAGGGGAAAAACAGTTGATGACCCGTATAAAAATGCCGTTGCAATATCCCGTGATTTACGGAATGAAAATATTGCTGAAATAAGTCAGTCTACCATATCAAGATGCTGTCATGATGTAGAACTTTATGGAAGAGTTGGTGTTAAAAAAATACCAACGTACCCGATTGGCATTTTCCAAGGATAATAAAGTCTGGTCAAGTAAAAACAGGATAAAAGTTCTATTTTTCCATCAATCGAATTCCACACTATTTTGGGAGTGATGGCAGACACTATATCTGATGGCCCAACAGTAAAAGATATGATTCTACATACGTTTTCCTATAATGAATCATTGCGGAGGGCATGTTATAAAGTGGGGAGATTTTTCTTCAAAAAGTGTTGGTTCGTTATTTGAAATTTGCTGTAAGATGAATGATGCAATGTATAAGAATATCTTTTGAGAATGGTTGCTGCCTTATTAAAGGAAAAATTGTTGTAGCAACTATTTGTTTTAGAAAGATAATGAATTTATGCAAGCTCAACAAGCAATGGCATTTGCACGAAAAAATTCTGCTTTTGAAATGGACAGCCCAAATGCCCGAGATTTATCGTATAGAAAATCTATAGGAATAAGTTGGCAAACGTTTGCAGAGCTATAAATATTCAAACTGATCCAAAATTTTTAAAAAATTGCAAGAAATATGGGAAAAACGTACCATAGACGATATTTAACCATTGAATGTATAAATGTCACGATTGATTTTATGAAATTCGAATCAGTACTCAGTGGTGACCATCCCCCCAAACCCAATGACGCAAATCCCTGCCCTCCCCCCTAAATAGAATATCAATTGTAAAATATATTCTACTCATAATTTACTGCACATTCAAAAGATAGCGAGTTGAACATAGCGGAGTGAATTCTCATTGCCCTTATCTAGAATTTAAAGAAATAAAACACAAAAACATTTCTGAAAATTCAATGTTGAAAAAATTTAAAAATGAGATTAAAAGTATCAAGATTTACACAAGATAACGAGTTCAGTATAGCAGAATGAGTTCTTATTGCTCTTATCTAGAATTTAAAGAAAGAAATAAACACGGGAACATTTCTGGAAATTAAATGTTGAAAAAATGTAAAAGTAAAATTAAAAAATCAAAAATGTTTTAACAGTAAAAAAAAGGAAATATTAAGAATTTAAAAATCCTCCCCCCCCCCAATCCAAAATGTACTTTTTCTCAAATTCTCCCCCAAAAACTAAAATGTATGACGCATCTTGCGTCACCAAAACCCCTCTCTGGGCACCCCTGTCAGTACTTATTACTAAATATAAAAAGATGAAACACTAATTGTAAATGTTGTTGATCACTGTAATTTTCTATTGCAGTATCATTTTTTTCTAAACTTGCGTAGGTGGCCGGAAACTTTCGAGAACATGCGTTTTCTTTTGTACTTAATTTTGTCAATTAAATTTATTAATATTTATATGTTATTTCATAAATAGGTTCCTAACTATTTATGTTCCTAACCTACAATAAAATGTATAAGTATCACTTTGAGATTCCTCTTCATATGAGTATACTTACAAATTAACTAAAAAAATTTTGCTGGCTGGAAACTTTTGACCGCCACTGTAGCTATCTTAATACTTGTTGACTTCATATTTTAATTATTTTTATATTAAAATTTATAATAAGCTTCAGTAAAAATCTGACTTGTTAAGTCTATACAAGTAATGATTTTATGTTTTTTAAAGATTATGTATATTCTTTGTTAATCCAACATTATTCTAATTTAGGGAAAAAATATCCAATTTAACATTTGAACTCAGGACCTTGGCTTCATGGAACTCTTGAGTCACACATTGATAATCTCATGTTAATGTTCAACAAGTGAAAAGGATTTTATACTTCTTGAAAAATGCAGCATATAGTAGTATCACAGATTAGATGATTTACGCCAAAATCTAGTCAAAAACAGCTTCTGTCAACTTCTAATTCAGTCTGAAGTTTGATGAAACCCTTGCATTAGTTTCTGAGATTGAGCTATTTTAGAAATCTTTAAAAATTCTGCATAACAGCACTACCTGTTGAATGATGTACACCAAAAACTAATCAAAATCAATTTTTATCTGATATTAACTGAATCTGAAGTTTGATGAAAATACGTGTATTAGTTCTTGAGATAGAGCCATTGCTATAATCCTGAATAATTCAGCATAGTAGCGCCACCTCTTGACCGATTTGCATCAAATTATATCAAGGACTAACTGAATCTAAAATTTTTATGAATAGAGCTATTGTGGAGAATAAGAATAATACAGTATTGCAGCATCACTTGTTGAGCGATATACACCAAAACTAATCATTTCCAGTTTATATCATGGTCTAACTGAATCTAAAGTGTTGTCAAATTCCATGCATTTGTGAGATAGGGTACCTAGAAAAATTTTGTTCCATACACACTCATAGAGTGACACACAAACATTTTCTAAAATCATCAAATCATGTTCAGGAGCTTTGTTAAAATGTGTATGTCCATCGAAAACTAGAAGTTGAAAATTTGCATGAATTCAATACTTTCTTGTAAAGATAGAAGAAAGTAAAAAATGACTCTATCAAATGATCAATTTCAACTGTCCTATGCAAGAATAATAACTGCTTAAAGAAATTGAAGTTGAAACAGAATTTTTTAAAAAAATCCTTGCCTATGTTCAACACTTCGCCTGACTGAAGAGGCCTCTTAAGCTGTTAATGCATTGTCGTCTCAGCTATCCTGGATAAGTGTGATGGGCATTGTCGGACGTTCCTCTCAGCCCACACAACTTTGAAGAAAATCCGTGGTAGTTATAGCTGCCACCACCAATATTACTAGGTGATATCGGTCACCCACTGTGAGAAATGTGTAAATGAACACTGACGCTGTCAATTAACTGAATTAACAGTTTATTTAGAATATATGTACACAATAAACATGCTATTTACAATTATATACAATTACAACTCGGATATAGGTGATCCGGTTCAACATTAAATTAGATACAGTAAAGGTTGGCTGTGTACTGTTCAAATTACACCTTTTCCCTCACGCTCAATACACGTTAGATTAACTTTATCGGAGATCACTTTCGAATCTCCCAACACATGGATACTCGGCCTGCACTTCTCGGCCCAGAGCACTAAACACCAGGACCACTGTGTCCCTTGCTCTCCAGATATGCACTGCTTACGCTCTACAACACAGAGCACTCTCTACTAGGACCTCTGTCCTACACACTCTCTAGGTACGAACCCCAGATACGAACTGCTCCAAACTGAGACAAGATTTGCTCTTCTCAAATCACTGTCTTTCCCCAATGTCAACCCCCTTTGGAGCTTATTCATTGGACACATTCCTTTCTTGATTAGTGACATGTTGCTTGTTTGCTCATCATCCACATACATCCCTGACGGATGAACACGCCTCTCAGCAATCTCCTCTTTCTGACTCACCACCTGTACAGGATTACCTGTCAATTCTCCCTTCAACAAAGAAGTCACCTTGAAAATTCTAGTACACAGCCAGTACAATACACAAAATATTAAGATAGAGAAATAACGGAAATTCCAATCTTCAGCAGAGGTGGTCTCAGAACCTGACAGGCATAATTCAATCATATATCCTTTTCAGAATTGTTGTCATAAAAACACCAGAAGGTACAGATCATAGGCAGAGAGTATATGCTGAAATCTAAAACGTCAAGTTTTGAATGTACACTAAAGTATTATTTGAGGCATAACAGAGGGTATACGAGTTTCTTTTAAAATTCCATTTCCACTATATTCCTGATCCTTTTGATAATGGCATCTGGTCTGCTATCTGAAACAATCAACAGATTGAATCACATGTAATGGAATTCTTAGTAAATGTCTTATATGTAATTACGCTTTATTTAACACAAACGCGGACTTTTACTTTTCAATTTTAAGTTACAGACACACGGATAGACAAACTGTCTTTATTGTGTCGACACGGTATTTTTGATCTTTAACGACTTTTATGGAAAGAGGACTGATGTCTTGTAAAGCAGGAACTTTTGCCTCAAGTTAGACTGAGCGCCTTATCATTTGATCCATTGTTCATTTCACCTCATTCTATTGTGAATAAACCGCACAATTATCCTACATGAAAGATTTTGTAGAATTCAGTGAAAGGCTGGCAAAGCAAGCGTGTGCATGCTGCCTTAGGCTGGGATTTGTACCAGTTAGAAAAACTGTGTTGAATTAATGAAGTATAAGTGTTGAAATTTGTATTTTAAGTCTACTACCAAATACAAATAATTTTCTAGTGTGTATGTGTGGAAGTTTCTTATCCTTTGGCCACCTGCTGAATTCAACATTGTTTGATATACAGTCAGACCTCGTTATCCCGACACCTGGTTTTCACGTAATTCCACTTACCACGTCAGTTTTTCAAAGTCCCGATTTTCTGTATACGATTTTAATGTAAATAAACTCCGGATTTTACGTCGTTGAATAATTTTCAACTCCGGATATCCCGACGGTTTAGGAAAATTGTCCATTTTTTATAATCCATCTTATAAGCGCATAAGTTAAGCGATAAGAAAAGATTTTAGCTAGACTTTTTTCAAAAGTGTCTTAAGTACCGATTGACATAAAGGAGAAACTTTTTTCAATCATTTACCTCATTAAAAAACCCCACACATTATGGATGACAGAATCAGTGAAGGAGAGATTTCTTCCTGCACGTTCTCTATCTTTCTATACACATTTTATTCGTAGTATTTTAAAATGTTTATGGCAAACTGGCATGTTTGTTTCATCCAAGTTAATCAGATGTTGAGTGTATAGAAGGTAATGAATACAACATTCCTCTTCCAATATTATTTAGAGTTGTTAGATCGTGAAATAAAAATAACGGGGGATGTCCAGATGTATATTGATTTTCATAAGGATGTCACCCCATCACTCACTAGATGCAATGATTTCTAAAAATTCAAAAATTTCTTCAGACTTTTGTCAAGTATAAAGGGGGCTACGGGCGATTACCCTTTCTTAAATTTGATAAATGAGTTTTTGTGTAGAATAATCCGATTCGCTCTAAATTTTGGATGTAGGTTCTTTCTGATAAGGCTAATCTCTGAATAATTTTAGAAGTTTAATGGTTAAGTATAAAAGTGGGGGAGAATTCCTTAAATTATATAAATGGGTTTTTATGACGAATTATCCGATTTGCTCAAAATTTTGGATATAGGTTTTTTGTATGATAAAGCAAAGCATTTCCCTGATTAATTAAGAGGGTCCATTGATTAAGTATAAAAAGGCGAAATGGGGGAAGCTATTTTTTTTCTCTTAATTTGTTTTTCGAAAGGCATTAACACTTGAAAATACTCGGCTGCAATATACAATTAGTATGCGTAGCTTGTGAACTCAATGCCATCAGTTTAACTGCGCAATATTCTTTTTTTTTATTTATTTATTTTCTTGTGTTTGATACCTTAAGTTTTGTGCTGTCTATCTTACTAGGACTAACATAATCGAAAAATCAACGCTGGAAACAGCACGTAGAAGTAGTACAAATTTTGAGTTCACTTTTTAAGTAAAGATCGGAAATTTGTTTTTAATTCGTAAAATCGTTAAAACCAAGGAACCAATCAATTTAAAAATTTCAAATATTTTATAAACACATCTACAAATGTTAAATAAGCCGTGTGAATTGGATTTGGGGCAGAATGGAGAGGTGAAGAAATTTGCTAAACTGCTGCATTTCACAGAATAAATTCAGTTCAGATGTGTTTTTTTCGACCGATCCCTTAGTTAAACATCATTTATTAAATATAACAATTTCAAGGAGCAGGGTTAAGATGAATTAGGAGTCCATTTAAGGGGGAAAAGAGAGAGCCCACTGGGGTAGAGGGATTTTCAAACTTTTCAAAACTCCTCATGTGATAGAGAGTTGGAAAGGCCAGTGACAACTTAATCATGTTATGCACATCCCGTGCCCTCCCACCCCCTTTTGCCCTCTGTGGATGGACTTTTCTAAATTTTGCTGATGTCCTTAATGTGGTATATCATTGAAAAAAACCTGTGACCACTGAATTATGATATGCACCTTTGGTGCTCCACGGCCTTTCTTCCCTCCACGAGTAAGCACTCTTCTAAGTTTAGCCAATGCCCATAATGTAATATATTATTTAAAAGGGTTGTGACCACTTATTCATGTTATGCACCTCAGTTGCTGCCCGGGCACTATCCTAAATTTTGCGACCCCTCCCCATGTAATAAATTGTTGGAAAAGTTGTAACCACTTAATCATGTTATGTCCCTCCTCCCACTACGCTGTCCCAGGGGGCACCTTTTCTAAATTTTCCTGACACCACTCATGTGATATGTTGTTGGAAAGACCTGTGACCGCTTAATCATATGCATATTCGGTTACCCCCACTTTGGCTCCCCAGGGGGGAGACTTTTCTGAATTTTCTCGATATCCCACATGTGATATATCTTTGGAAAGACCTTTGACCTCTTAATCATGCTATTCACCTACAGTGCTCCTCCCTCTTTGTCTCTCTGGGAGCAGACACTTTTCTAAATTTAGCCAGTGTTCCTCATGTAATATATCGTTTAAAAGACCTGTGACCGCTTGATCATGCTATGCACATTCGGTGCCTCTCTTTTCCCCTGGGGCGGAAAACGTCTGAATTTTGTCGACACTCCTCATGTGATGTATTATTGGAAAGGCCTTTGACCGCTTAATTATGATATGCACCTCCAGTGCTCCTCTCTCTTTTGTTCATCTGTGTGTATACATTTTTCCAGATTTAGCTAGTGCCCCTCATATAATATATCGTTTGAAAGGCCTGTGAACGTTTATTTATGTTATGCACATCCGTTGTCCCCCTGGGCATTTTTCTAAATTTTGTCGACATTCCTCATGTAATAAATTGTTGGAAAGGCTGTAACCACTTAATCATGTTATGTCCCTTCTCCCAGTTTGCGCCACAGGTGGCAACTTTTCTAAATTTTCCTTAGACCACTCACGTGATATGTCGTTGGAAAGATCTGTGACAATTTAATCATGTTATGTACATCCGGTTTCCTCCCCCCCTTTGCCTTCCAGACTTCTGAATTTTGTCGACATCCCTCTTGTGATATATCATTGAAAAGGCCTGTGATCGCCAAATCATGATATGGATCTCCAGTCCTCCTCCCCACCTTTGTCTCTCTAAGCGCAGCGTGTTTTTTTCTTAATTTAGCAAATGTCCCTCATGTAATATATCGTTCAAAAGACCTATGACCGCTTATTAATATTATGCACCCCCTTTGTCCCTCTGGGCATTTTTCTAAATTTTGCCAGCGCTCCTCATGTAGTAAATTGTTGGACCACTTAATCATGTTATGTCCCTCTCCCCACTTTACCGTCCCAGGCGGCAACTTTTCTAAATTTTCCTGAGACCACTCATGTGATATGCCATTGGAAAGACCTGTGTTCACTTAATCAGGTTATATTCGTTCGGTGCCTTTCCTGCCTTTGTCCTCGGGGGCAGACTTCTGAATTTTATCAATATCTCTCATGTTATATATCAATGGAAATGCCTGTGACCGGTTAATAATGATATGCACCTTCAGTGTTTCTCCCCCATTTGTTCTTCTGGGAGTGGGCATTTTTCTAAATTTAGCCAATGCTCTTTATATAATATGTCGTTTGAAAAACCTGTGACCACTTATTCATTTTATGCTCCTCCGAATCCCCACTGGCACGTTTCTAAATTTTGCTGGCACCTCTTATGTAATAAATTGTTGGAAAGTCATTTAATCACATTATGTCGCTCATCTCTAATTTGCCGACCCAGGGGCCAACTTTTCTTAATTTTCCCGAGGTCTCGTATGTGATAAATCGTTGGAAAGGCCTGTGACCGCTTAATCACATTATGCACATCCGGTTCCTTGCACCCCGAAAGGAAGACTTTTTTAATTTTGCCGACGTCAATCATGTAATATATCATTGGAAAGGCTTGTGACCACTTAATCATGAGTGCTCCTTCCCTTTTTGTCCCACTTGGGCACTTTTTATAAATTTAGCCGATACCCCTCATATAATATACCATTTTAAAGGCCTGTAACAGCTTATAATTGTAATGACCTCGGGGCAACTTTTCTAAAATATCCTGAGACCAAACACATGATGTAACGATAGAAAGCTCTGGGCAGTGGAATTGAAAAATTTTGCAGAGCGTACGCGACACGCCTACTATACGGTGCCAAGGGCAGCAGGAACCCGGTTCGAGGCTCCTTCATTTCGAAATTTAATGTGAATTCAAAGCCCTCGATTAAAAATTTTATTTTACATGACCTTGCAGGGCATGCGCAGCACGCTTATTGTACGGTATCGTATGCAGTGGGGATCCAGTTCGAGGTTCGTTTTTCGCTAGATTTAATATGTATTCTCGGAACCCGATGTAATTATTCGGCAGTGCGTACGCAGCACGCTTGATATACGTACTGTAAACAGCAGAGACCCGTTTCGAGATTTACAAATAAATTAGAGGCCCGGATAAAGGGAGTGGCCCGGTGACAGGCGAAGCCATCTAGTACTAATATATAAGTGAATAGCATATTTTTAAAGAAATGAAAGTATTTTATTTAAAAATGCAATTCATAAAATATTTGAACCCATATAACTTAGGATACAAACTACACATTTTTTAAAAAAGAATGTTCGCAAGTCAGTACAAAAAATAAATATTAAAAAACAAACTTTCTACATTTCAGAGACCCTTACTACGGTGTCTAGAAATATACAGTGCGGAAATCGCATATATCTGTAATGCTTTATAATGCATGACAATATTACATCCATCCTTTTAGACCATACTGCCATCGAATTTATTCCTTTAAAAAGTAAACATAAAGTGTTAATTACAGTATCTAACAATATATTGGTGTTAAATAAATTAAAAATAACTTCCGTTCATTTCTAATAGTTCAAGAGCCGATAGAATAAAAACCTATGTCATCGATTACAAGAAAAAAACCTTCATTTTATGAAAGAGTAGTAATAGGGGAACCTAATGATCCATGTCTGTCGGAAGTGAAGTGGTTCATAAGCCAAAAATTAATACCACTAGGGGTTCGTTTGTAGGTTCGACATTGTGCTTGTCCAATAAATAAAGATATGAAAACAGTTAAAACTGGGAACAGGAATTTGAAGCGACTTTGACTCTTCGTGTAACAGTACTTTTATAGTGCTATTACACGTAAAAATTTCAAGCATTTCATTGGCTGTTTGAGAAACAACTTTTCCATCTTCAGATTTCCAAGCATTTGTTGGCTGTTACGGGCCACAGGTTTCATTCCAGGCTTCAAAGACGCTCCGGCACAAAAGAATCGCTGGCTTTTCAAGTGACTCCCATGGAGTAATGGGATAACAGGGATAACCGCCAAGAGGACCCAGCTGTCGCTCCGGAAGGGAGGCGGCGAGATCATAGGAGATAGAATAATATAGAGAACCCTGATATTAAAAGCGACTTTGACTCCTCGTGAAAGAGCACTTCTAGGAGATCTAGTGCCAGTGATATTGCTTAGCGCTAGCGATCAATTTCATCCCAAAAAGCACTTGTTAAATCCAGCTATCACGATAGCAATCTCATTAAATGAAACAGTTGAAAAGGGATAACACAAGGCCCAGCACGCTGTAAAAAATTTGTCCCTTTTGCTGCATCGTCACTCCATCGCTTTTATATAGTATCTCTGTTTTGACCAACCTCCATAATACATCGAAGTAATCGTTTCCTATAAAAGTGATGGAGTGACGATGCAGCAAAAGGGTCAAATTTTTTACGGTGCACAACAGATGACATCGAAATTCGAAGACCCTGATGAGGCATGGTAATTTATTACACACGGAATATTTTGGCGAATCCGATATTCAGGAAGACATCTGCAACCAGGATGGTACGCAAAGTGACGTGTCCATATTAGCCGAAGCCAGTTCGAATTCACCATGAACAACAGGTACTATAAAAACATTAATTCTGTGTTCCGCATACAATATGTTACCGGCGTTACGCATACAGGGGACATGGCCTTATTCCTTGGGTACAAAGTACGAGAGGTATCATGCATAAACAAGCAGAGTGGAACAAATCGGATCTTCAGACAGATTTGCACACAATATCGTGTCTTTGACATTACGCATTGAAGGAAGTGAGTAAACCCCTCGGGTACCAATCGACTTTGCCCACAAATGGCAACAGTGAACAGCCACGCCTCTGCAGGTATATACCCTCCAAAATCGATATACCCGCAGCTGTTGTACTATGGGTGAAGTCCACACTACAAAACCATTAGCACTCTATTTAAAGACCTACATGCGTAACGGACAGTTTGAGGTAGCTCCTCTAGACAATAGGCATGAATGAAGGTGGTACAGGATCAAAACTCAAGACCGTAGTTAGAATCAAATTAAGCCAACACATGCCACACGATGTAAAAAGGAGGCGGCTGCAGAAGAAATAAATGCTGAAGCCAATGAGCACTAAACGCCGTGCCACCAAGAAAAGAGTCTCATCACTCGATTACCGAGATTCACAAACAAGGGATTCCAAATAGCTGTAGTCTATTTAAATTCACGGTGAAAAGAAACATTTAACTCTGTGCTTCGTACGCAACATGAAGTAAGAAGAAAGTTGCCCCGTTAAAATCCCTTTAAGAAAAATTTTCTTTTCAAGAGCAAACTTCTTTTTTCACTATTCCTTCGCTCGTCAGGCCTCTGCCCTTATCTTATGTTAGTACCTCCGGTATCGAAGGGAAAATAAAGAGAGGACGTATGTCCTTGAAAAGACGATTTTTCCTACAGGAACTATAGCTAGCGAGATTTTGTGATTAGGCACTCCCTTCTATCCACGGTCAGTATCCGCTATCCGCATTTCATTGTTGCTAAAGAATAAACTTCAAATTAGACAATCTCCTGAAGAGAGAGGTTGGCCCCATCCAATGCGCATCTTTTACAGGTGTGCGTGGACGCGGATTAAGACACCCACACAATCGGCAGTCAAAAGCTGCCAAATTTGCTTCCCATTGATTAAACAGAAAGCCAAATACGAACATTAACCCTGCAACCTGGGTCCAAATATTGTTATGAATCCCCACACATTTCTTATGAATTTTAATATTCTGAACTTTTATTTAATTTTTTCCATTATTTATACAAAACAGTTAGGACGACAAATGCCTGAAAAGAGAGGGTTCTTCTCCTCCCAACGCCTGCAGAACAAAGTTGGCGCTATCTCAACCACTGCCTCCTCTACAATGCCTTCTCGCTTGTGACGTAGTGGAGGCCGTTTCCCTGACAACGATCGCGTTTTGAGTTTCGTGGCGATTGTGGAACCAATAAGGTTAGTGATTTCGCCTCCACTTCATGACGTTTCACGTTTGTCGTCTGCTCAGTGAATAGGCATTGTTGAGGGGGCAGTGTCTCAACCCATCCCATCATCCTTGTTCCCCATCGAGGACACTTCTTACGGGCCTATGGGGCTGAATGGTCAAAGCACCACGCCGCCAATCGCCTTCTAGCGTAGGAGGTTGTGGATTCGAATCCCACTGGCTCCATTGCATGCATTCTTTGTGTGGAGCTCCTGGTTGTATATCTCTTGTGTTGTAAAATTTTCCTTGTGCTATCTCGTCCCTGTATATTGACGATGACTTACAAGCGGCCTTCATGTCGAGCACACAAGTCAGATGTATGTTGTTCAATAAATAAATAAAACACTGCTTACTGTTTCTGGTCTCCTTCCGCACTTAAGTGAACGGTTCATAATTGGAACCACATGATCCTCGTCATCTTCTCCACTTAATGGGCAGAGTGACGTCCGTCAGTAGGACAAGTTATGGAATAAAAATGTCTAACCTTGCCATAATTTGGATATACACGTTTGTCTGAGCGCAATCTGAGCATACTTCTTCGTCAATGTTACATAAAGACAAACTACCTAGGAAAAGTAGTTCGATTACAGACATAAAGGGGTTGGCAAATATTTATAAGGATTACTTTCAATTCCAATCCCACTGGCGCCATTGCACACACTCTTTGTGTGGAGCTCCTGGTTGTACTTCTCCTGTGTTGTAATATTTCCTTGTGTGCTATCTCGTCCCTGTGTATTGACGATGGCTTATAAGCAGGCTTCATGTCGAGCACACAAGTCAGATGTATGTTGTTCAATAAACAAACAAACAAACAAACAAACTTTCAATTCCATTACGTTATAAGGAAAGGGCATGTTTACAAACAAACACTTCTGTCAACCAATCTACCGCTACATTTTTGTCATAGCGATCATTGTAGGAATCATCTTGACGAAGTAGCCCAATCATAGCAAGCAGACAACCATAATTTGTAGACCAATCAGAATGCCTGAATTTATATATATAGAGTGGGTGCTATAACGAAGCACGGGCGAAAAAACAGCTTGCCCACACTAATAAGAGCCCACAGTGACGTCAGCTGCCCTTTTCTTATTGCTAGTACAGTGGCAATTGAGCGCGTTCAGTTGAGTTAATCGGAATCAGCGACTTACAAGGCTACTTGATGACTTTTAAAAGGTTACGCAGAGTGGATCATATTTACATGGTAATTGGAACAAAGCGGCTGGGCAATCGTTTTGTTCGATCACTGTCCAAAGAGGATCCATTCTGTGTGACATTTAAAAGTCATGAAGGCCGGGATCCAGACAGACTTTCCGCTGCTAGCGAAATGAGATTGACAAATCAGAAGCCTGTATTTTTGCAGGAGTTTCACTGCTCTGTGAAGTTCAAGGTTTCCCATTTTCCGGCCGAAATAGCCTTGTATTTCGTTGATCGTGTTACGATGGATAATTTAAATAAATAAAAATTTCCGTAACTCGACAATTAAGGTTTCTTTCTTCCTTAAAAGTACTATTACACGATGGGGTCAAAGTCGCTTCAAATTTCAGGCTTCTCCATATTATCCAATGGTTCCTGAAGAGTCGATTCTCTTGTGTCAAGCGTCTTTCATGCCTGGAACGAAGCATGTCGCCTGTAACAGCCAATCAAATGCTTGGAAATCTGAAGATGGAAAAGCCGTTTCTCGAACAACCAATGAAATATTTGTTGAATTCAGACACTTTTTCCCGGGAGGGACTTCAATGGCTCCAGTTGGGACATTATAGAGTTCCTGGGGAAATTATACTTTTTGACCATTAAAAATGCAAAATTTAAAATTTTCCGGGGGGGGATGTCCCCCTGGGCCACTTCCTGAATTCAACAATGAATGAAATGTTTAGAAAACGATAAAAAGCAGGCGGTTTTTGCTGCTTGAAACTTTTACGTGTAATAGCACTTTAACAGTTTCCCATATATTTCAGTCGCTGTCCCGAGCGGCATTTTCCGAGCGCGGAAGATCGCTCTGTGCGTATGCTCGGACAAAAACTTTTGTCCAAAATATGGCTAATCTATATTCCAGATTTCGCTATTCTCACCTGGAAAAATTTGATATAGCGAGTGAGACAAATTAAGAAGGTTCGCAAGATAGAGGAAAGCTCGCTAAAATTGCTAATACACGTAAAAATTACAAGCGACAAAAACCGTTTTCTAAGCAGATTTCCAAGCATTTTATTGGTTGTTACGGGTGACTCGCTTCTTTCCAGGCGTTAAAGATGGTCCGGCATAAGAGAGTAGCTCTCTGTCCGAGTGACTTCTCTGAAGCCATAGGATAACACAGAGATTCCTAGAATTTGAAGCGACTTTGACTCCTCGTATAATAGATCTTTTCGATGCTTTGCTATTCGCTTTAATTAGATTGTCAGGTCACTCTAGCGATCTAAACTGAAAGGTAGTGCGGGAGCCTGCCTTTTTCATTAGTCTCGGAGAGAATAATCTTTACACGGCGACTGGTTCAAAAAAGCGTGCCCATCGTTTTGTGCCAATCACTGTGCAAAGATTATCCGCTTTGTGCATGTTAAAGGTCAAGAACTGGCCTTGTATGTCGTTGATCGCGAGCCAAGTCAAGCATCTTGGTGAATCTGCCATTATCGCCAAGCTAATAGTCGTTAATTTATATTAAACAAAAACATAATTTGCAGAACAAATTAAAAAAAACAAGATTTATTTCCTACACTCTTTAAGCCCGAGAAGGGACAGATATTAAGATAATTGATTTATTCATTTCGACATTTAATATTAAATTTTGGTAACAAATAAGTTAAACCAAGTGAACATGAAAAAATAAAAATGCAATTCAAACAATATCATACTTAACCACCCTAAATCTTAGATTCCGTTCAAATGAAATCGAAATAAATCTCCGACTTTTTCTGAACATTTGCTTTTTTGATTGCCTATTCATTTTGTTTACACTTACCGTAAACATAATACAAAATCTGCAATACAAATTTGCAAGTTGAGTTTGGAAAAAAAGTCTTAGATTTATTTCGATTTCATTTGAACGGTATCTAAGATTTAGGGTGGTTAAGTATCATATTGTTTGAATTGCATTTTTATTTTTTCATGTTCACTTGGTTTAACTTATTTGTTACCAAAATTTAATATTAAATGTCGAAATGAATAAATCAATTATCTTAATATCTGTCCCTTCTCGGGCTTAAAGAGTGTAGGAAATAAATCTTGTTTTTTTTAATTTGTTCTGCAAATTATGTTTTTGTTTAATATCTCAAGTTTTTTAATAACTATTGCATTCAGGTGAACTCATTTCAAAATTAACTGAGGGTATCATCTTCAGGACTTCTTTATGCGGTATCGTGTCACAATTACTGATGTAATTCACCCAGGGCCATAGCTAGAAGTGAACTATGGGGGTGGAGGACTGGGTGAGCTCAAGAGAATGCCTAAGGGGCATTCAGCGGCATACACTGTGCATGCAACACGTTGGCATGATTGGAACAAAATGGCGATTATGTGTCTCACATGCTAACCCGGCTATCATTGTATACTTATTAATAAATTATTTTCTTGTTCTTTCTTTTTCAAAATGGGTACTTCTAGGTTATCCCGTCGACCAAAAAATTATCGCCAAACTATAAGATTAAATGCCAATAATGGATGATCGTGAATGTCACATTCAATGACATTAATGCGATTCACGTGTTTAAAATGTCATTAAGTGATTTTTATTTCGACTTTTTATTAATATTTTTATTAATATTCTACTAATTATTTATTTTTTCGTTATTTAAAATAAAAATTATGTCAACATGTATAATTTGACTATTATAGTTTGGCGATTTGTATAATTTGGCGAAATTGGTCGACGGGATAACCTAGAAGTACCTTAAAATGATATAAATTGTTTTGTTCTATTGAAAACGAAATTTTCACCATCAATTTTCGCAAAAATTGCGCCAACGTGATAAGTATTAGACATCTGTGCCAAAGGACAGAGCGTTATGAATATTTCAAATGAGTTTACATTTTATAATTTCATACAAATAATGCATCAAAAGAGTTTTATAAAAATATTAACTTGAAATATAAAAAAAACAGCTACTTTTCAACAGAAACTCTTTGTGATGTTTTAAAAATTAAATCGTGTAAGTTTCTTATCATTTTAACAATCATAGGAATAATAAATTTAATACAAATTAATTCAAAATTAAATTTTATTCAATGATTAATTATTTGTAATGTTACAAGTTGAGGAGCGATTTTAAAAAATCGCCAAATTGGAAATTAAAAAAAAATATTTGAATGATTAGGTTGATAGAATTGGCTAATTTATTGCAGTGCCGAAAAGTCTTACGCCAATTAGTCGTTAATTCTGCGGTTTAGCCTTAAAAAAATTGCCAGGAATTGAGTTTGAAGGCCTAGTTCTGCACAGTGGCGTAGCTATGTTTTTTGGCGCCCGGGGCCAGCAAGAAATTTTGCGCCCCCACCCCAGTATAGATATATAACAATTTCTCTCAATTTGGCGCCCCTAGGCCTCGGCGCCCGGGGCGGACGCCCCCCTTGCCCCCCCTTAGCTACACAGCTGGTTCTGCAGATTTACTAATTTCATTACGTACCAAGGATGATATACTATTGGCCGAATCCATGTTGATTCAGGCAGGGGGGTTACCTTCATAGTCTCAGAAGTTCTTTGATTGAACATATGTTAAAATTCAGGAAAAAATAAAATTCCCGTAATTTTTGGTTTTCCTCAAAAAAATTTCTGGACCGAGATACAGGGTGCCAAAGATGGCATCCCGAGCACCTTTTCCTGTTTGCGATTTTCGAAAAAAAGTTTAAAGTGCTCTATCTCTGAAACGATGCAAGATATTTCGTTGCAGTTTATTTTATTTTAAAGATAATATTGTTCTGTTTAAAAAGATATACTCCATTTTGAAATATGTATTTAATTATTTTTACAGCAGCCTTCTAAAAAATTTTTTTTTTAATCAAAAATAATTTTTTTCTCAAAAATGCCAATCTCAAAAATTTTGATTTTTTTACTGTTAGTCAATACCATTGAGTACTACCTTCACTATAAAGGAGAACTTCCACTTTTGAGTTTAACAAGTTTTAGAAGTATTTCAAGAATTTAGAGAATTTTACATGATTTGCATGTCAAAAGTTCCAGTAAAAATCTCTCAATTTTTGTTTATTTGTATCATATGTAGCCTATTACATATCCTAAACAAGTTAGAAATCGCACGTCAAATATGGTAAATGAGGTGCATTCATACTATGACTAGTTTTATAAATATTTAGATCTTGGTGCAATAAGTATTACTCTTGTGAAAACTGGCATCAATACAAAATTTATTATGTTTCTATATATTAAATTCAGTAATACGGAAGTAATATGAATCCGTCTTAAAAAGAATGTAATCCCCAGGGCAACCTAGAATCATTACCTATCACGGGATATGTTTGAATTAATTATGCGTGATAGGATTTAACAGGATGAATAAAATATTTATGAGTGTCTTTTTTTCAAAGTTTTAATTTGACTTTCATAGCATTTCACAACATTTGTTGCTCTTTTTTTTTTTTTTTTTTTTTTTTTTTTTTTTTTTTTTTTTTTTTAAGGTAGCATTTTTTTGTTTGAAATGATATATTCAATTTTGAAAGAATGTATTCATATTTTCTGATGCAGCCTTTTGATAATTTTTTAATTAAAAGACATCAAAAATGCCAATCCTAAATTTATTTATTTATTTTATCTTATTTTATTTTATTTTATTTTATTTTTTGCTGTTGATTAATACTATTGATTACTTACTGCCTTCCTTATTTTGGAAAACTTCCACTTTTGATTTTGACGAGTTATCGAAACACATGTAAAATTTTGCCATATATTTTACCAGTTCCTGTATGACAATCACACGCTGGTCTCAGGAAATCAAAATCTTAGTCTTATTTGACATAGGATTTTATTTCTTAACTAGCAGGCTATGCCCGCTTCGCTGGTCCATATTTCCGAACGAACCTTGACTAAAAAAAAAATGGCGATTTAAAAATTTTATTTTAAAGCAGTATAGACCACCCTGGAATGTTCTTCCGTATTGCTGAAAATCATGCCAACTCCATTGCAATATTGTACTATTGTAAGTCTTGGCGAAAATTTGAGCAATTAAGCACCATCCCTTTTATTTTATCATTTATAATAGAGTTTCGTATGAACATGAGACCGTTATGACAACATGAATCAAAATGTTCTCGAGTCATCACACTATTAGATTAGAGGGCATTGCAATGATTAGTGAGATTGATTATCAAACTCTATTAACTTTCGGATTGTACATTATCATTTCTTAGTTCTTAAAATCCCGACATCTGAACTGGCACTATGTGTAGTTCTGGTAGCCTACATACAATGTCATTTCATGTTACATTTTTTAATAAACGTCCTCTTTTAGCAGGTCTACTGTGGTTTCCTATCTACCTTAATCTGTTCCAGCAAGAATACATAGCGTAAAAAATGTAAAGAATTATTGACAGATAAAGAAGAGTTTTTGTTTGTTTGTATTTATGACGGCCATTTATCTACACGTGGGATATAGGCCCTAAGGAAAGGATGCCCTCTGTGGGGGTGGCAGACGAAGAAGGGTGTTTCACTTATATATTTAGTAGAACAATGAAGCATAAAAAGTATGTTTTAAAGCAGTATTATTTGAATAACATTAAAATTACATCAGTTTCACTGCCTCTTCCTTTTATAAAACAGTTGCTAACATGTAGCCACTAAATCAAAATAATCTTGATGACTAAATTTTGTAGAAAAATAAGTCTTTAGTTTGCATCTAATAAAATCTTTCTACCTTCTGTAATCGATTCCATTATGATTTTTAGTGTCAAACATTAGAAGTGCTAGAAACGATATTGTTACAAATGTACCAGACTTATTTCATGTTTGTCCTCAAATAAATGTGAAATTTACGATCATCCATTATTGGCATTTAATGTTATAGCTTGACGATAGTTTTTTGTTCGACTACTTGATTATTCCGTCGATCAATTTCGCCAAATTATACAAATGGACATAATTTTTATTTTAAATAACCAAAGAATCAATAAATTACTAAAATGTTAATAGAAATAGAAATAAACATCGAATTAAAATTGGTTGATGAAGTAACAATTACGTATAACAAATTTAATGTCAAATGGTCGATGGGATTATCAAGTATTACCAAATTATATAAACAAATTGTATAAACAATAATATTGCCAATAATATGTAGGGCAGATGTCATCTACGGATCCCGTTGGCGCGATTGCAGCAAATTGCGATTTTATGCCTCACGTGGTAATCCGGTAATAGTTGATTATTTTTGAGTAAATTATTTCATTATTTTTCTTTTCTCTTTTAAAATTATATAAATTGTTTTGTTCCATAATTATTTATTGACTTAGTTTATTATTATTATTTCCTTTTTAAAATAATAGAAAATAAATAAGAGTAATATAAATATAATTGGCATTTGAAAACGCAGTATTCTCCAAATTGGCATCATAAAAAAAATCACGCCAAGGTGATGCGTGTATAAAAGTGGAAAAATGTTTGCAATAATATAAACAAAAAAAAAAAAAAAAAAAAAAAACGTAAACAAATAATAAAAAATTCGCCATTTCGATAGTTTTTTAAAATAACATCAAGCTTAATTCTCCAGTCGGGCAGCAATAGTAAATTTTCTTTTCTTCGTCTGTTTCATAATAAAAAAAACATAAATTTAATAACTTCTAATTAAATAATCTGACTAATTTTCTGTAATCGGATTTATGATCTAAAAGTAGCCTTAATACATAAACAAAACAGTGCAGTTGTCATGTACGCGCTGAGGTCGGCGCGATAATTTTTTACACTAATTTGGCGGAAAAATCGTTTTCGAATACCAGTTTCATATATATATTTAAATTATTTTCTATTATTTAAAAAATAATAACAATTAGTATTTAAATAATAAGTATAGAACAAAACAGTTTACATAATTTTAAAGAAGAGAAAGGAAATAAAATTTTTTTTATTAATAATTAAATAACAATAGTCGGGTTGCCATGCCAGGCAAAATAACATTAATTTAGTGTCCATTAGTTACCTCGGTGTGTATATGATATCTGTGCAAACAAAACTTCCGATAATATAATAAATGACGTCATATTTATTTTCCTTTGAATTTTTTTTATTTTAATTTTTCACGTGGATACTGTTCAACTAAAAATTAATTGCCGAGGAGAAATTATTTTCCATATTTTGATTTTTTTTTGGCAACGGGAAAGAAAATGGTTATTTTTTATCGGAAAAATTTTAATTGATTCTGTATGAAAAATAATGAAATTTTGAATTATTAAGGAAAATATTTGAATAAATCAATTAAAAATTAGCCTATGTTCACCGGAAATAGTGTAGCTATCCAACGGTGAAAGAATTTTTCAAAACCGTCAAGTAGTTTCGGAGCCTATTCAATTCAAACAAACAAACAATCAAATCTTTCCTCTTTATAATATTAGTATAGATAAGTATAAGAAACTGACAGCTTTAAAAATAGCTTACAAAAGAAAAAAACATACACTAAAGTATACAAAATATATGTATAAGTTTCAAAACATATCTCTTCCAGTGTATTCTGCTTAGAACTGAAATTAGAAATTCATAGACTTTATAATTTATTGAACAGTATCTGTATCTTCCTTTGATATTTAGTGGTGCCTTCCTGTTTAACTAATAGGGACTGGGGCTTCCATAATCCTTAAAACATTGTGAATAGGAAGTGAACACTGGTGGTGGTGTTGCTGTCTTGCAGGTGGAAATCTATATCCAACAGCCAATCCATGTGGGAGCATAAAGTTAACGACAATTTCATAAACAACCGATATCATTTACCTTTGCAATCCACCACTCAAAGTAATATACACAGGCAACAAAAATTCCTTTTTATAAATTGTGAATCTGAATATTTTGCAATTGTTTCAGAGATCTTAGTTGGACAAATGAAATTTCTTCTTGCTTGCTGTTCAAAGTTTGTGAATATAGGTAATATGATATTAATAGATGAATATACCCATCACTATGATATTCATAGATGATTGTTCATTCTATTAAATTTTATCATACATAATTAAATATCCCATAATAGGTAATGATTCTAGGTTGCCCTGGTGATTACGTTCTTTTTAAGATGAATTCATATTACTTCCGTATTACTGAATTTAATATATAGGAACATAATTTTGTATTCATGCCAGTTTTCACAAGAGTGTAATACTTATTGCACCAAGATCTAAATATTTATAAAACTAGTCATAGTATGAATGCACCTCATTTACCATATTTGACGTGTGATTTCTAACTTGTTTAAGATATGTAATAGGCTACATATGATACAAATAAACAAAAATTGAGCGACTTTTACTGGAACTTTTGACATGCAGTTCCTGTAAAAGTCTCTAAATTTTTGAAATGCTTCTAAAACTTGTTAAACTCAAAAGTGGAAGTTCTCCTTTACAGTGAAGGTAGTACTCAATGGTATTGATTAACAGTAAAAACATCAAAATTTTTGAGATTGGCATTTTTGAGAAAAAAAATATTTTTGATTAAAAAAAAAATTTTTTTAGAAGACTGCTGTAAAAATAATTAAATACATATTTCAAAATGGAGTATATCTTTTTAAACAGAAAAATATTATCTTTAAAATAAAATAAACTGCAACGAAATATCTTGCATCGTTTCAGAGATAGAGCACTTTAAACTTTTTTTTCGAAAATCGCAAACGGGAAAAGGTGCTCGGGATGCCATCTTTGGCACCCTGTATCTCGGTCCAGAAATTTTTTTGAGGAAAACCAAAAATTACGGGAATTTTATTTTTTCCTGAATTTTAACATATGTTCAATCAAAGAACTTCTGAGACTATGAAGGTAAGATTTTTTCTTTGGCTGCCTGAATTGACATGGACTATGCCTATTATTTTTTACTATTATTTTTTAATACTATTATTTTTGGAGACTTTTATTTACCTTAATTTATTTTGATTTTCTTCGAACGTATAAGGCGAAGACATTATAAAAATTGTGGTATAGGTACAAAATTCCAGCAGAAATATCATATACTGGCTTTGGCGCGATTTTTTTCAGATGCCAATGTGTCAGAAACCCCACTTTCAAATACCATTATTTACATATATATTTTTAAGTTATTTTCTATTATTTTGAAAAAACAATAAATAGAAAAAAGCTTAATTTACTAATTTTCTATATTTCTTCAATTAAAAATCGCCTTGATCCATCAATTAATATTAGAAAATCTCTCTTTATTACAAAAATCATGCTTCATATTTATTATTTTCTGAAAATAATTCTTTTTCCTGGTACCAAATGTTTAAAAATCTCCGTTTCACTTCCAATATGAAGTCTTAAATATGCCGTTTTTAATTCTTACAAAAAAAAATTTCTTTTTAAATCACGTAAAAATTATTAAATGCTACAGGAAATATGTCCATTGATCACTAAGATTTTCATTTTCTTTTTCTTTTTTTTTTTTTTTTTTTTGATTGGAGGAATTTTTTTTTACTCAATTAGGTGCTTTGAAGAAAATCTGTGGCAGCGCGTACAAAAGGTGGGAAAATGTCTAGTAAATAACTCGTTCAATGTTAAATTCCCTATTAAAATAACATTACGGAGTCGCATTGGAAATAAATATAGCATAGCACTACCGTGCTATGCTATAATAATTCATCTAATGATTAGATTTAATTGATATCATACTCTATCAACAAGTTTGCTATTGGGTGATCATTTTGTTTGTCTTCCAGTTTTATTGTTTTTGATTGGTTGTATTCAAATTGGAGGAATTATAATTATGTGATTGGAGTTAACATAACGCGATCGTTCAGGCAACACTGTTAAAAAATCTGCAGCTTTCGCAATATTGTCTATCCACCGCTGTTATAGAAAAAAGTTTCTTGACTATGTTATGCAGCATTCTCTTTGGTCAGAATACAGGTATTCTTTAAAAGCAATGGAGTGACTATGGAGCATAAGTTGCAAATTTTTAACAGTGAAGCATCACCGACTCTGAAATGAGTGTTTTTCATATTATGGACAAAAAATCCAGTCGAAGGAATGTATCGCGAGCGTATATCATTATCCTCTTACAAAGGCACTTTATCCCGTATGTACCAGGATCATACGTACAGTTTAATTCTAAAACATCTATATTTACTTCTCGTATAGGCATCGCCATTAAAGAATTTTGCCGGCACTTTGTTATTTATAAAGGCAGATTGTATTTATCGACCATTGCGTTATCAGATATTTGGAAGTTACACTGTGAAATTAAAGATTATGAAATATAAGTCTAAATAAAAAAAAATGCATGTAAATGAAGACTACTCCGAGATTAAAAGCTTACTTTTAGGTGTTCCACATACCAGGTAGACATGCGACGGAAATCGTGAGACAGATGACGAATTCTGCTATTTAAACCGGTTTTTTCTTTGTTAATAGAGTGGAAGTATCTTCTGTCTCACGCTTTTTTATTGCATGTCTTCCTGATGCGCATCTTAGAAATGTAATGTAAGCAGTTAAACTCAATTCTTCGTTCAGTGGTTGCTAGAGATTGCGGCCATACATGCATAACTGGGATTGAAAAAAACAAATCGCCAAGACAGTTAGTCCAAGATTCGACCGCACAAAACCATATGTCATCGAGCACAAGAAAAAAAATCCTTCATTTTATGAAAGAGTAGTAATTGGGAAATCTAGTGATCCATGTCTGCCGGAAGCGAAGTGGTGTATAAGCCAAAAATTGATACCACAAGTGGTTCATTCGTAGGATTACACTGTTAAAAATTTGACCCATTTGCTGCATCGTCACTCCACCGCTTTTATAGAAAACGGTTATTTTACTGTGTTATGGAGCATTCTCATTGGTCATAAAAGAGGTATTCTATAAAAGCTGTGGAGTGACGCTGCAGCAAATGGGTCAAATGTTTAACAGTGTAGCATTGTGTTTTCCTGCACCCAGTTTTCCATGTTTTCATGCTTTCGATTGTACGGCAAACACAATGCCAAACCTATTACTACTCTTCTATAAAACAAAGCATTTTTTCTTTTCCTCGATGACACTGGGTTTTGTGTGGTGAACTCTTGCACTAAGTGTTTGTTAATGTGTATCTCTCTTCCAGATTAGTATTGTCGAATTCTTGAATGTAGTAATTTGTCTATGAGTAGAAGTGTTTTGAAAGACATACGAAGGTATATGCCGTATATCTTTTGATATTTTTAAGAAGCTCCGTATACACTCTGTTTCTCAAAAATTGTAGCATAAATTTTAGCTACACTGTTAAAAATTTGCAGCTTTTGTTCCATAACCACTCCATTGCTTTTACAGAATTTCTATATTCTGATCAATGAGAATGCTGCATAACATAGTCAAGTAGCTGTTTTTCATAATAGCGGTGTTGGAGACAATGTTAACAGTGTATGAATGTTGATGACTCTAGCGTACAACCTTTGCCTGTGCGCATATATAAAATTATTTAATGAGTACAATATTGATTATGCGAGATTATCGGTTATAAACTCGATTTTGAATGTTATTATTAGTTTTGATATAGATCACATCATTGCTTCTACGGACATAGCACTTTTCCCTATTACTGATTCCATTCTAACCGTACTGAAATTATACGACATCGCAGAGAATCCGGTCCTGCTGCTATGAAGTGAATATGCCCAATTTGGCAAAGACGTATAGTTAACTTAAGAGAAATAAAAGTTTTAATTGTTAAAGTTATTTTAAACAAAATCTCGATATGTCTACCACAGACGCCGCTGCTCCCCCCCCCCCAAAAAAAAAGTGGAAAAAATCAAGATAGTAAGGAAAAATAATAAGAATATATAGGAATTAAAAAAATAGAATACTCATACTGAAAAGAAAATTATATTTAAGATAATTTATTGAAATATGATATGTGAAATTACTCGACAAACAAAATATTTCTTTAACAATTAAGTCAATTATAAAAAAAGAGGCGTGTATGCTAGTATTTTTTTCCACAACTAGGGGGGCTCCGCCCCCCTGCTCGCTACGCTCGGCAACCCACCACTTCGTTACTTCGCGATTCCAAGTTGTAGACTACTCCAGGTTGCTGCGCTCGCCAATACCCCATGGTATGAATAAGCAGTTGCAGACTTTACAAATGATGTGTCACACGACTGGTGTTGTAAAGAAATTAAAAATGTGCCCCTCTTGGGGGAGGCAGAGTGGGGGATGATACACAAGATATCCATAATATGAATAAGCAGTTGCAGATCTTTCAAATGATGTGTCACATGACTGGTCTTGTAAAGAAATTAAAAATGTGCCCCCTCCTTGGGAGGTCAGAGTGATGGTCACACAAGATATCCATAATATTAATAAGCAGTTGCAGACCTCTCAAATGATGTGTCACACGACTGGTGTTGTAAAAAATTAAAAATGTGACCCCCTTGGGGGGTCAGAGTGGTGGTCACACACAAGACATCCATATGAATAAGCAATTGCAGACCTTTCAAATGATGTGTCACACGACTAGTGTTGTCAAAAAATTAAAAATGTGCCCCCCCTGGGGGGCAGAGTGGGGGAGTGACACACAAGACATCCATAATATTAATAAGCAGTTGCAGACCTCTCAAATGATGCGTCACATGACTGGTGTTGTAAAAAATTAAAAATGTGCCCCTCGCTGGGGGGACAGAGTGATGCTCACACAAGACATCCATAATATGAATAAGCAGTTGCAGGCCTTTCAAATGATATGTCACACGATTGGTGTTGTCAAAAAATTAAAAATGTGCCCCCCCTGGGGGGGTGCAGAGTGGGGGTGACACACAAGACATCCATAATATGAATAAGCAGTTGCAGACCTCTCAAATGATGTGTCACACGACTGGTGTTGTTAAGAAATTAAAAATGTGCCCCCCCTGGGGGGGTGCAGAGTGGGGGTGACACACAAGACATCCATAATATGAATAAGCAGTTGCAGACCCCTCAAATGATATGTCACGCAACTGGTGTTGTAAAGAAATGAAAAATGTGCCTTCCCTGGGGGGCAGAGCGGAGGGGGACACACAAGACATCCATAATAGGAAAAGGCAGTTTCAGACCTTTCTAAAGATATGCAATACCAGTGCTGTGGATAAAATTTTAAAAAGTTTCCCTTTGGGGGGGGGGGCGGGGGCAAAGTGGGGTGCAGCGCCTCAACATTGTATAATTGGAATGAGCAGTTACAGTCCTTTTAAACTATAGGGGGGCTCCGTCCCCCTGCGTAATCACTTCGCAATTCTGTTTGATATTGTTTTGCAATCCCGGTTGGAATCGCTTCTCAATGTATAGATGGAGTCCTTTCCTGATTGGTCTATTCAACTCATGGAAGGAGTGGTCGGCCCGGATTCGTTATTTCCGGAAATCTTACACATCAGCATCATTCCAGGAGTCATTCCTTTTAAGGCTAGTTTTTTTTTTTACTATAGAAGGACAATTTGCGTTTTTCCGTTGCATTTTGAAGCAACTGCGTCTTTTCCGCACAGTTTCGCGTTTTTTCTGTTATCGTTTAATGAAATTTGTTGTTATCTTAAGATCGTTAAGATCTTATAATGATCAAAATTTTTAAAACAATTAGAGTGTGAATGAATATTGATATTCATTTTTATAAGTCATCAGTTCTTTTTCCTCTTTTATTCGTGAGTGAAAGAATGGATTGTGATCCTTGTGTAAAAAAAAAAAAAAAAAAAAAAAAAAAAAAAAAAAAAAAATTATAATAATAATAATAATAATCTTGTTTTATGCTCTTTTTTCTTATTGTTTATTGTATTCTCATCTCTTTTGAATTGCTTTATCTACTAAATCTAACACAATTTTATGTTATTTCATTTTACATTTTGTAACAGTACTAAATGCTGTAAATGTCAAGTAAATGGTGTTTAAATAAGCCATATCCAGCATAGCTATTATTTCTATTATCAGGGTAAATCAAATCTACTAACCTAAATTATTTAAAAAAAAAAAAAAAAAAAAAAAAAAAAAAGGCTTGAATCAGAAATTTGAATTAATAAGAGAAAACTAAGAAATATCACACAAAAAATAAGACACACCATATAATTATATTAAACACATTTTATGGTTCAATACATGTTTTTTTCTCCTTTTTTAAAAACTTAAATGAAGGTTGGCAGCTATGCATTATGATTTCATTTATTAAAAAGATTAATAGCATTAACTAGTGGTTCAAATAATTACCAACTATTAGATTATTATCAACAACTCCCTACAAGCTGAATTTTAAATGTGTGGATCAATTTGATTTATCTCCATATTAGAAGTATAAAGATTAGTATTGATTAAATTACACTTAATACATTAATTTGTTCATAAATAAGAAACCCTTTTCTTTACAAAGTATTATACAATTTATATGATATATTTATATAATTATGTGTTTTTAAATATTTATATAAAATTATATTTCTATATTATGAATAAATAATTTTAGACTTGGTAGTATCAATTTACATTAAACAATTTCAATATTTATTATTTATATTTACCATACAATACTGAAAGTAATAACATAGAAAACCCCTGTTAACAGACAAGAAATTCTAGCAATTTTAAGATATGCTTATAATTAGAGCTTTCGTGAAATAGACAGATAAAATTAGGAGCGTGAAGGGATATAGTTTGCAAAATATATGAAGGAGAGAAAGATTCATGTTTGGAAGGGATCTTACTTTCAGTACTTTACAGTCATGCATTTTTAAATAATTTTAGATTGGACTTACAATAATGTCTATTGTTTATTATATACTTTGTATTTTAAAATAATTCTTAGTTACACATTCTTGTTTAATAATTTTTCTATATATCATTATTCCCAATTTCATGACAGAGTGCGTACATATAACATATTATGGGCATAAATACCTGCATATTTAAAAAAAAAATTCAAAAAATTTTAATGGAAAACATCTTTGCTATGTTACAGGCCAACCCCGATTTTAGGCCAAACTAGATTGGCCTAGGCCAAACCGGTCTATCCTAATGCGCATTGGATAAACTAGTTTTTCCTAGGCCAAACTAGTCTGTCCTAAGGCCCATCGGACAAACTAGATTTTCCTAGGCCAAACTAGTTTGGCCTAACTCTTATAGGATAAACTAGTTTAGACTGCTGTTTATTGGTCTGAACTAGTTTAAGCTAGGCCAATTCAATTTGACGTGATTTTATTAAATTCAATGACTGCCTCAACGCCAACATTCTTGTTTGTCCTAGGCTGATCTAGTTTATCCTAAGCCAATGTAGTTTTACGTGTTTTTAGCTGACGGGTGTCAAAGCCAGAGAAATAACGGGCTCACAGGTTCTGTATGTATGTATGTACGTAACACAATAACTCTTGATAGAGATATCCGATTTGGTTCAAATTTTGGATGTAGGTTCATTCTGATAAGGTACTTTTCTGATTAATTTTGGGAATTCATTGGGTAGGAATAAAGGGGGACAAACGGGAGGCTAATCCCCCACCTTTAATTTAGAGAAATGGATTTATCATGCAGAATTATCAGTTTTCATTTTAAATATAGGATCATTGTGACAAGGCGCCTCCGTGATTAGTTGTAGATGTTTATTGTTTAAGTCTAAATTTTAGACTTAAACAATAAAAATCCTCAACTTTAAAAGGAAGGGCAATGTAGGTAACACAACAAAGTTTAGAGGCCTAGTGGCCCGGTTAGGCGGGGCCCTGGCCTGGAAATTCTGGCCGGTGCAAACCTCCGACAGTATTCTACAACCCTTCGAATAAAATACATTATATAAGGATGATAACAAAACCACTTTGCACAAGGTTAGCTATGGAGCAGTAGTCTGGATCAATATTAAAAAGAATATTGCCCAATTAAAGTGATGGCTTTGCATTCACAGGCTGTTTACACTTATCGTGTATTACATATTTATTTTTTTAAAGAATAACACCCTCGAAAAATAAAGTAAGTTGGATAACTTTTCCTATTTCCCCTCAACTATACTTAACCATTGAACCCCCAAAACTAATCACAGATCAGATACGCTTTATAAAATTAAACAATTATCCAAAATTTCAAGCAAATCAGATACTTCTGCTCAAAAAACAATTCATCTGATTTAAGGAGGGTAATCTTCCATTCCTCCCTTTATACTTAATCATTAAACCCTCAAAACAATTCAGGGATTCGCCTTAAAAAACTGTATACAAAATTTACGGCAAATCGGATAAATTTGCATAAAAACCTATTTATCTAATTTAAGGAAGGCGATAAAATGGCCACTATGCCATTATACTGAAACAAAAGAAAAACTTAATTAAAGAAGCGCCTGATCAAATGAATTCATATCCAAAACTTTAAGCAAATTGGACAATTCTGTATTATAACCAATTTATCTAATTTAAGGAAAGAAATAAATTGTAAGTTTCCCCCTTATATTTAACCAAAGAACCATGAAAATTTGTCAGTGAAGCGCTTCATTAGAATGAACAAATCCAAGATTTGCAGCAAATCTGTTAATTCTGCATGAAAAACACTTTTGCCAAAATTAGGCGGGACCCCCCTCCCCGTTATTCTCGTTGTTTTTATTCAATTAATCCCCAAAACTAATTAGAAAAGCCCCTTACCAGAATGAATTTATTTTTAAAATTTGAAGCAAATCAGTAAATTCTGCGTGAAAAAAGCATTTACATAAATTATGGGGCGTTACTCCTATCCCCCCTCCCTCTATACTTAAACAATGAACACTCACAACTAATCATGGAGGCCCCTCAAGAGAATGTTCCTATATCTAAAATTTGAATAAAATATGCTAATAATGCATGGAAACCCATTTATTTAAATTAAGGGAAGGGGTGAATCAGCCTCTCGTTCCCCCCCCCCACACACACACACACTTATTCTTCTCCAATGACCTATAAAAGTAATCAAAAAAGCTCCTACATTGAAAGTTTGATGCAAATCGATTATTTCTATCAAGAATAATTGTGTTACATACTTACATAGATACAGAACCTACGGGCATATTAGTTCTCAGGATTTGGTAGCCTTATGAGTTAAAAACATGTCAAATTACATTATTTCTATCGAGAGTTATCACGTTATGCACATACATACGTACATATATATTTATTCCCATTACCCTTTATTCCTATCCAATGAATTTCCAAAATTAATCAGAAAAGTACCTTATCAGAATGAACCTACATCCAAAATTTGAACCAAATTGGATATCTCTATCAAGAGTTATCGCGTTACGTACATGCATATGCACATACATACAGAACCTGTGAGCCCATTATTTCTCTGGCTTTGACGCCCGTCAGCTAAAAACAAGTAAAACTACTTTGGCCTAGGATAAACTAGATCAGCCTAGGGCAGACAAGAATGTTGGCATTGCGGCAGTCATTGAATTCAATAAAATCATGCCAAATTGAATTGGCCGTGGATAAATTAGTTCAGACCAATAAACAGTAGTCTAAACTAGTTTATCCTATAAGAGTTAGGCCAAACTAGTTTGGGCTAGGAAAATCTAGTTTGTCCAGTGGACCTTAGGATAGACTAGTTTGACCTAAGAAAAACTAGTTTATCCGATGGGCGTTAGGATAAACTGGTTTGGCCTAGGAAAAACTAATTTATCTGCTGGGCATTAGGATAGACCGGTTTGGCCTAGGCCAATCTAGTTTGGCCTAAAATCAGGTTTGTCCTGTAACATCTATATTATTTTGCCCAGAAAGAAGTATAGAAGAAATAAGAAATGTACATACATACATGAAAGTGTTAAATATAAAAGAAATTTTTTATTTCTGAAAATAAATGAGAGATTTGGGAGAGTTGATCTCTAGGTCTAAAACCAGAGAAAAAAGGCAAGTCTCTGATATTGGAAACACTAAATAAAGTGATTCCTTATCAATAGTTCTGCCAACAGAATTTCATTCGGCAGTTATTATTTTTATTGTAAGAAAGAAATTTGTTTTCTTACAATCAAACTTCTTTTTTAGTATGTAGTTTGTGTTTCATATTTTTTGCTAAATATAAATAAATTACTTAACTTTATTGATATAATTTACTAACTTCCTTACAACTTAAATTCGGTTATTTTAATCCAATAGTTCCTTTACTTTTGTTTTAGGAACTCTTTTTCCCCACAAATGCACATTGGGGACATATGATTCCTGCCATATGGAAAGATTTGATCCTGGGGATCAAGTGTCCCCAAAGTTAAGCTTAATGCAATATTTTTTTAACCTCCTATCTTCATTGCTATATTTAGATAATATCAGTATGGGTTAGAATTTGGTTACCTTGATTATAGGTGATTGACGAAGATATAAAGTTAATATGTGACTGCATATGGTGTTTTGTAAGCATATGGTAGATGAATGCACCCAACTTCTTTAAATTTTTACAGCACTTCATAAATAATGCACTTCAAAAATATAATCAAAACAGTAAAGTGTTAGTCAATAAAGGATAATAAAGCCATATAAATATTGACAGTTTGAATTATACCAAAGATAACTGAATAATTTTGTTAACAATACACAGCACATTTTGCATATATTGCAGTCTCTGTGTAAAACATAGTATATGGACCACTTAAAAGTTATTTTAATATAGCTACTCAAGACTGGATCATCCTGTTTAAAGAACAATAATTCATCAAATTGCTGAATTAATTGGAATTATTTATCGTAAAGTCACACTGCCAACTAACACAATAAATTTATTTAAAATCACTCACATATATCCTTTAAACAAGAATATTTTTTTCTGAAGAGAATTTTTTTATATCTTTCATCACAGATCAACCTATAACTCCAACAAGAAATAATACAATAACAATTAACCAAACATAGTGACACCGGTAAAAATACAAGCCTTTTCTAAAGTTTCATTACTCAAAATAAGAGAATTTATAGAAAAGAAAATAGGATTTTCAAAAATTTTGACTAGCACACAGACTGAAAGACAGATTAAAGAAGAAACACAAGATTGCTAACTGAATAAAAATAGGGAATCAAGAAAAACTCATTTCATCTCAAGAAAGAAAAGTAAAAACACTAAAAATGAAAATCCCAAACCTTTAGAAAATGAAAACAGTTGTAAAGCCCATGTCCAGGGGTGGGGAAATACATCATTTTTCTCGCCAGAGACGAGTGGATTTTCTCACAAGGCGAGTGCATTTTTAGTTTTTGAAAAACAGCAAGGCAATAGGCACATTATCAGAAACACATTTTTAATCTAGATATTTTAACTTTCCAAATTATTACAGTGTAAATATGGTACTAAGTTCTATCTAATATTAATCTTACGTCTATTATGTATATTTCTTAAGCGAAAGTTTTACGTGACAACGACTTTGAGTTGTAAAATAATTTTAATGTGAATGAATGTGAATTCGCTGCAAGGAAGGGGCGGTGATATTAACAAAATTTTATTTTTACCTTTACACATACATACGTATTTATATACAAATATACATACAATAACTTGCAATACACTGTGTTTGTTAAACACATTTTACTTCATGTTTATTGATGTCAAATGTTGAATTTTGTAAACAGCATATTAAAGAATTTTTCAATGAGCAGAATATAACTAAAGTAAAATGGCTTTCACTAATCACATATCATTAGTTTTCCATAATATACCACCGAATTACGAAATAAACTACACTTATTTTCTTTGTACTTTATACTAATAACTAATACATAACGTATTTCGTCTTAGTTTGATACTATCTAAAATTCCTATTAAGCACCGCCCCTTCCTTGCAGTGAATTCACATTCACGTTCAGAAAATAGTCCCACAAGTGACCGGAAAAAGTTAAGAGAAAAGTGAGCGCGTATCGTGAGCGGAGCGTAACGTAACGCAGTTTCTTGAAGTGTCTCCCGGCAAACCAATTTACAAGACGTTGTCACGTCAAAAGAATTATGAAAATGCATTGTAGTAAAAGGAATTTTCTCTGTAATTGCGTGCGATTTTGTCATAACTATCTTCAACTGTGTGTGTGGTGCATCTTGCAGGCTGGTGAAATAAATCCTCGGCTGGTAAGAATTTGGAAAAGTTCCCCACCACTGCCCATGTCCATTATCCATTTCAGTCAGATTCACTTGATCAACATTCTGATGAAATAATTGAAAATTCACAAAATTTGTAGATTGATGAAAATGACTTTGTCAATAAGAGATTTCGAGAAATGAAATAAATAAGTCTTTTCATGGAAAAAAATGAAAAGAAAATTTCCTCATCTAAATGCAAAATCAATTTTCTAGAAGAACTTAGTTCAGATCAATTTATTTAGGTTGTGGACACTGATGACATGTTGTCAAAAGATAACTTAATCCATCCACTTGGTGACATTTTTCAAGCTGCAACAATTTTAATATTTACATTTGATTTTTCAAGCACTAATAACGTTTCTTATCATTTATTTACGCAATAACAATAATTCATATCGAAAACAGGAATTTTCATCAAATGTAGTTTTTTCTGTTAGTCAACAATAAATTTGATTTCTGCTACTTAATTTATTCAATTTAATGCTTCTGCTTTAAGGATCAAGTCACTCTTGGAAGAGGATCAAGTCTCCCTACAATTGGGGACACTAGATCCTTTTTTCATTTTTTAGAGAATAATTTATCTTTATTTCAAAAATGTTTTTTTTTTTTGAAAAAAAAAAAAAAAAACTGCAATACGAAAGACACACGAGTCTTTAATAATAACTGAAAACATTTTAAAAATATTTAGTTTTTTCCAAGATAAAAATTAAAAGTCTCCTCTATATATAACAATATTATACTTTAACAAAATATAATTTGTTGCTACCTTGTATTCCATGAGGACCATTTGACAATATATTTTGTTTCAATGATTGATTTCCGTTATTTATAAAATTACATTATTTAACTAGCGTATGATTACTTACTAGCTCAAGAATATTAAAATATAGATATCGTTGTGGATCAGAGCACTTTATATTGACATTACATTCTGCTGTTTATACAAGATATGCAATAAAATAGAAAATAATTATTTTTTAAAAGTTATACATTGAATTCTAAAATTAGTCTACATATTAATGCTAGTAAAATTATTTTAATCAATGAATGACTAAGTGTTGACTTATTTAAATATTTTTTTAAGGACTATACATTAATGAACAATGAATTGAAAATGTGTTTTGGAGGTTTAAAATTTCTTTTTTAAATTTCGGTTAAATAATCCTTTTTGCATAAACTAGAAGGAAAATTGTAAAATCGAAAAACATACGTAAATAAACAAAATAAAATACATAAAATTTAACATGCTCCATTCAGCAAAATAAGAGCACAGCGGGGAAAAAAAAAACGAAAGAGAATAAATTAAACATAAAAAACATATACTTTCAAATAGAATATTAGAAGTAATTTTTATAAAGGTATTAAAAAATACTAATATTTGAAACCCTTTCATTTAGTTCGTGACATATATATTTTTATTTTTAAAGCATTTATAAAATAATATATGACCAATTTTGAATAAAATAATCAGTCAGAAACATAAAGAGCAAAATATAACATATATAAAAAAGTTGTATTTCTTTTTATGATTTTACTTTATTAAACATTAATTAAAATTTAGAGGGAAAAGTTATAAATTTATACAATGAAAATATAAACGAAGATAGTTAGTTTCAAAACAAAATTCATATCTTATTCTCATTTAGAAAACATACAGCTCCATAGCGTAACTATTTGTAAATATAAACAATGTCATGTGATCAAATCCTATAACCCTAAATACATCGCCAACAACTGGCGAAGAATTTGGCGATATACAGAGTCTACCATATAGTTTTTATCAAGACGTTTAAATGATAATAACTTTTAGCAAAATTGAAATTTGTGACATATAAAATTTTAAGTCATCATACGATTAAATCACACGTTGTGAAACATTCAGTCAAAGGATAACTAAAAAAATACATCTTCCCATTAATTTATTTTAGTAAAGAATATGAATTCAGTAAATTAACTTTAAAAATCAGCAATTGTTACAGAGTGCACTCATTACTAAAGTACAGACGCCAACATACTGAATGAATCACGACAGAATAATTCATTCATGAATAATGAATCAATGCATAAATAATTTTAAATCACAAAATAAAACAGTTATTTATAAAAAAAGAAGCAAAAGCCTTATTTAAAATTCGTGAATCTAACATTTAAATATTTTCAACGCTATTAAATTTGACACTAATTGATTTTGAATAACTCTTGAAATTAAGCTTAGATTATTTGGTATAGATCGCTTTGGTTAAAGGCGGTCTGATAACCACTATTACAACAACCAGGGGGAAAAAATGCTACCCTACTCATATTGCCTTTGCAGCAGTTTTATTCATAAATAATATAAGTAATTAGTCAATTAAACTAGAACAATTTCACCATTCTCGATATCATTCCTTTGAATGAATGAATCGTTTTCGGTGAATCATGATGTAAACCAAGCAGGATTCTTGTATTGTTGTCTTGTCCGCCGCTATAAGTCTCCCCCCCCCCCACCCCTTCAAACAAACAAAGTTGTCTTGTCTCTGGGATTGTTTATAATATCAGGTAGCTTTTACATCATCAGTTTATTAATCTCACTCTCTTTATTAAAATAAGTTATAGTTAACATATTTTCTATAGTTAATCTTCAATAAAAATTATACAATTTGTAGTTTGATAACGTGACTACACGAAATTTCGTCTGTCGCAACTTTCATTCTGTTGATAATTATTTAAAGCATTATTGAAATGTTTTACTTTGAGCACACAAAATTTTATTTATTTCTAATAAGCTCGGCGAATATTATTGAAATAAAAATTTCAAAACTACAAATTGGCTTGATTTTTATTAACGTTTAATTTTAAAACATTACATTGCTCATTGACTGAATTCGGGTTTATTCTATTCTGTTGAATGTAAATATTTTTAATATAATTGATCGCATACTGAAATTCAAAACTTAAATAAAATACTTAAACAATTTATGAAACCAACAAAAGAATCTAAAATTCCAGTACCTTTTAAATATTATATCCATTGGCAAGAAGTGCTGTCATTGCACTGATAAAAAAAAAAAAAAAAAAAAAAAAAGTTTTATGTTTTGTTTACATTTTAAAAAATGGCACTTGTCTGTTCTCATGTTAGGAAGATACATTGTACCAACAATGTTTACTGCTTTAAACATTTCTTTTTTCTTTGCAATGCCATCTTTTATAGATGCCACATTAAAAGCAGCTGCAGAAATATTTATTATGCAATACAAATTATGTAATATGATGTAGCTTTTTTTTTTTCTTTTCAGTTAAAACAAATTTAGAAAATTAATATATTACTATTATGTGTATTGCTACTATGTCATATGGTTATTTCATTGCATCTAGATGATTGTTACTTATGTGGATTCTTATTTTTTAGCAGTAATCGTGCCAAATGAAAATATCTATGCTACAAATGGGTTATTTTGATTGTGTTTGTGACAAATTGGCCATTATATTTCCATTTTGCACCCAAATGTGTTTTTTTCTTTGCGGCACCTCTAGAATTGCCATGCTTGCATTCTCCTATGCACTTAATTATTCAATGTTTGGGTACTCATGTTTTTGATGTGCATTGAATCAAATAGTCAAGTGTTATTTTGTGGCAGAAAAGTAGGAAAAACTGACATAAGTCAATGTAAATATAGACTTGTGAGTGTAAATTTCACAGAAAACACCTGACAGAAATCGTCAAATTCAATACCTTTCAATAAAATAGAAAAGCATTTCTTTAATCATATTTTATATTTTATTCCTTTGCACTTTCCAGTAATATTTTATTCTGTAAATAAAGTTACCAAAAAATTCCAAAAATAGCTCTTAACCCCTCCCCTTCCCAATCTTTAACTACAGGAAAAATTGACAATAATGGAAGAAAATGCATATAAATGAAATTTTCAAGAAAATGGCCTCAGTAGTAACTCTTAATGTTAATGTTTACAGTAGACTCCCTCAAATCCGCACAGCTTGGGACCAGAGGTTTTATGGATTTTAGAATTTTGCGGATTTTTGGTCATTGCTTTGTATACATTTTTCAAACAGTACTTTGAGTGCAATTAATGATGCAATCGGAACTATAATGAATGCTTACAATATAATAAAATATTAAAATAAGTAATAAACTAAAATAATAAAAATTTAGATAATTTTTAAAATGATACTAATAGCAAAGGTCAAGTTAATAATCAATAGTCTATGATTAAATATACATTATTAAGATTAAATGTATTTTCCAAAATTATTCAACAAAACTTCTAAGCTTCATAAAAGTACATTACTAATTCACATCAAAATCATAAAATAAGGATTTTTCTTTCAAGTTTAGGCAGACTAATAACCAAAAAATCTTAAATTAATGCATTAATATATTTGGTAAGACGATTGTCATTACCAGTAATATTTGAAATATCTTGAATTTTTTCCAAAAAATTTTTCTTCCTTCATGAAATAAACATGAATAGAGTATTATTAAGATAATAACAAATAAATAATTATATGGAATTGATACAAAACTAAAAAAAAATAAATTTTTGTCCCAATATCCAAATTGAAAGTTTCATTGTTTACATCCATAAAATATGTGCGGGTTTTAGAGAGTTGCAGATTTCTGGTTTGCGAATTTGAGGGAGTCTACTGTATTTGCAAAAATTAGTGAGTAAATGATAAGGAACATTCTATAAATATTTAAAGTAGAAAAATGTTCTAGAAAATTTTTTGAATAAACGAAGATGATAAATTATTCAAATTCTATTCCCCGAATGAGTCTGCAAATTTTAGTTGTTTGAGTGCAGGGAAAAGAAATTATATTACTGTAAACAAACAGAAAAGTAATTAAATGAAAAAAAGAATAGCAAGACCATTTTTTTCTTTTTTTTTTTTCTTAGTATTTAAAAATATATATACTATCTCTATTGATAACTGACAAGTTTAGTTCAGATATTTTTCAAGTTGCATTCATGGTAAATTAGGCTGTGTAACAAAATTTTATTAATATGTAATTAGTTGTTTGAAAATTAGACTATCACACAGAAAAAATCCACAACTGAGAAAAATAAAGAAGATAGAGCGATCTGTATTTAATGTTATCAGAATTAGGTCATGTCCTTACACATTGATAAGTAAGGTTTTGTTACACAGAAAAGAATCCCATGGCATATACAGTAGATGACTTTAAATTCATGAATAATTTACCAATGTAACTTTCAGTTCAGATGTAGGGGCAAAATTTGACTTTTTTATTATTATATGAATTTTATGTGTATTTTAATCTGTAATATTCATTAATATTATGAAATTCATGCTTTTACATGAAGGAAGAATAAATTTATTTCTGAAAAAATTCAAGATATTGCTGATGTCACTCATAATCACAAATTTTTTACCAAATGCATTTATGCATTAATAAAGATTTTTTGTATTATTAAATCTGGCTGAATCTGTAAAAAATATCCCTATTTTGATGTGAATTAGTATTGCAGCTTTATGTGGCAATTTTCATTGAATAATTTATGAAAAATGTATCTTATCTTTATAGTGAATACTTAACTATACATTATTATTGATTATTTATTTGACTTTTGATTTTAATATTTTAGTAATTTTAAAAATTATCTACATTTTTATTACTGTAGTTTATTACTTTACTTAATTATTTTAATACTTTTTCTACATTGTAGCAATCATTGTAATCTCAATTCCATTATTAATTGCTTGGTTATCTTGCCAGACAAAAAATTATTGCCAAATAACTATAAGATTAAATGTTAGTAATGAATTATTGTGAATGTCATACTCAGTTGACATTAAATAGGTTACACGGCTTAGAATTTGGATTGCTAGAGATCAATTGATTCCTTTTTTTTTTTTTTTTTTTTTTTTTTTTTTTTTTTTTGAAGAATTGAAATCAAACTTTATTGTAAACTTAGAAGGCAATTATAAGTATTAAATTTATTAAATACAACTTTTCAAATACAGTTGAACCTCGAAAATCCGGAACCGTCGGGACTGCGGCGATTCTGGATTTTCGATTTTTCCGGATTTTGGAGGTTTATTAAAAAATCTTTTTTTATGGCTGTATAATACCGTAAAATCCCGTTAATCCCGATCAAACGCCCCCTTCCCACTTTATAAAAAATTTGAAATTTTCAAAAAATCCCGAGAAAGTGCCCTCCCTCTCGATTCTCAAAGGCGATTGAGAATGAGACGAATCATTATGAAATGAATGAATCATGAATCTTTGATGAAATGTGCGTTTTTTCACGATTTTTTAATTGATTTCATGCTTGATTTGGTTTTCTTTTTTTTTTTTACAAATTTCTCCGTTTTTTCTGCATTTTTTCGACAGAATTTACGTTTTTTTTTTTTTAAATCCAAATTTTTTCAAGTATCAAAATTCATGATTAATTCAACGATTCATTCATTTCATCATGATTCATTACTGTAAATTTTGTTGAACGCTTTTTAACTTTTTAATTTTTGTAATAATAAAGTCTAATTAACGGCAAGTCATTACAATATTAACCAGAATATAGCTATATATATATTTTTTTAGTATAGTTATCAGAATTTAACTGCAGTTGATGAAAATTACAGCTATGTCTTAATTTAAAAATTAATAAAACTGAAATCGGAAAAATGTCCGGATTTTTGAGATTTCCGGAATTTGGAGGTCCGGATTTTCGAGGTTCAACTGTAGTAAGTTATAAATAGAAACACATGACGAAATGCAGTTTTTACCTTGTTTTAAACTCAAAATATACAATATGAATTTTAAAATGCTCAGTTTTATTTAAAAGCGATTAAAATAATCAAATACACATGTAAATAGTTCTACTTAAAATATCTTAATACTTTCAAGCCTTAATCAGGTTCTTCATCAGAGAATACTTTTATTACCTTAATAAAAAAGAAATAGGTTATAAAAATATTTTCTGTATATTCTTCTACATATTCTTTCTATTTTAATCGCCTTTTAGCTGAAACTGAGCTTTTAAAAGTTCATATTATATATTTTAGCATGTTATATTTACTCTTTAAATAAAAAGCTTTTACAATAAAAATGCACATGCAAAAGAGGTTTCCGATCTTTCAAGATTTAGCTAGAAATGACGCCATTTGGATGAACTTGCACAAAAATGACTTTGTTTTGAATCACTAGGGGGGCTCCACCTCCCTGCTCGCTACGCTCGCCAACCCCCCCGCGTAATAGCTTCGCAATTCCAAGTTGTAGCCTACCCCTGCTTGCTGCGCTCGCCAATACCCTATGGTATGAATAAGAAGTTGCAGACCTTTCAAATGATGTGTCACACGACTGATGTTGTAAAGAAATTAAAAATGTGCCCCCCTGGGGGGCAGAGTGGGGGGGGGGTGACACAGAAGACATCCATAATATGAATAAGCAGTTGCAGACCTCTCAAATGATGTGTCACACAACTGGTGTTGTAAAGAAATTAAAAATGTGCCCGCCCTGGGGGGCAGAGTGGGGGGTTGATACACAAGACATCCATAATATGAATAAGCAGTTGCAGACATTTCAAATGATGTGTCACACAACTGGTGTTGTAAAGAAATTAAAAATGTCCCCCCCTGGGGGGAGCAGAGTGTGGGGGTGACACAGAAGACATCCATAATAGGAATAAGCAGTTGCAGACCTTTCAAATTATGTGCACACGACTGGTGTTGTAAAGAAATTAAAAAGGTGCCCCCCTTGGGGGGAGCAGAGTGTGGGGGTGACACAGAAGACATCCATAATATGAATAAGCAGTTGTAGACCTTTAAAATCATGTGTCACACGACTGGTGTTGTAAAGAAATTTAAAATTTGGCGAATTATTACAGTTATCGCCAAGTTGGAGTCACTTTTGGCGACAAACTTGGTGATTGTTGGCGATGGTAACCTTTCCCTCTTTATGGTAACTCATATGGCGATGCATAGACGGAGCCCTTTCCTGATTGGTCTATTCGACTCATGGAAAGAGTGATCCGCCCGGATTCGTTATTTCTGGAAATCTTACACATCAGCATCATTCTAGGAGTCATTCCTTTTAAGGCTAGTTTTTTTTACTATATAAGGATTTATTGAAAAGCATTTTATATTTATAAAGTACAATGTATGGTAAGCTATACATAATTTTTCTCCCTTCAGCATTTTGCTTTTAACATCATTGTGTAAAATTTCTAATGGCCATCTTAAAGAAATAATTGAAAATCTGTTTTTCTACTTTAAATTGAATTAAAAGATATATGATTTTTTTTCATTTTATGTCAGTGTAATTTATCTGGCTATTCAAGTTTTTAGTGTAGGAAAAAAACCGCAAATGTTTTTTGCTTAATGCTTTTAAGTGTTTGGCACATAATATTCCATTCACCAAGCTCCAGGTTTCACTGCAA
>CAXHSM010000297.1:0-15000 GCA_964019185.1 Maratus speculifer
CCATAAGCTCTATTATAAAACGGTATGATTAAAATGGATTTCTTTTTTTATAGTTATCATCTAATCCTATAAATAAAGTATTGGTGATAATAATAATGAACTAATATGTTGTTCTATTTTATACCAATGATCTGAGTTCTTTTACATATTCATTTACTTTAGAAAATTAGTAAATCATTTGATATTGTATTAACTATTCTTTTCTTATGGGGTCACATAAAAAAAAAATATCTGTTTTTTTAATAAACATATACAAATCAAATTTTCACCACATTTCGTTTTAAGAACTGCATAATAGATTGTAACTCATTGTACTATTTATGATAGTATTAGATTTATAGTGACTCTGTCATTAAACATCCAGCAAACCAAATACATACTTGGAAAAAAAAAAAAAATCCAGATTATAGGCGAAATAGAGTAAATGCGGTGCTATGTTAAATAAACAATTAACGATCGTTGTTTATTTTTATCATACATTAAGAGTTTTTTGGTTTAAATGTATAATTTCACAAATAAAAATGTAATTTCGGCAATCTATTATTAAAATTATTTTTTTAATAATAATAAAAATGTTTTTATTATTTATTTATTTTTTTTTTTTTTTTTTACAGCTTGTAAACTTTTAGGTAAAATGAATTAATCTTTTATATCACCACGTTGTATATCTGCAATATCCCAAAAAGTGAAAGTTACTCATACAATGAGAATCAATGTTACTTTTATTGTCAGCTTAAAAAAAATATGATTATATTTATTGTTGCTATCTTCAAACATAGCAGTTGTCAGCCTAAATATTTTTTAGAATTGTCAACATGCAGCGATACTGAGATAAATTTTCATATCAAAGTTTTATTTCTTATTTGATTAGTTTTTCATAGTTATTGTAAAATGAATTTTGCAGAATTTGTAATATGATGGTAAATAGCTAAAAAGGAGATTTTTTTACAAAGGTAAGTTCGTATGCTTTACAATTTTGTATTTGAAAAATGATGAAGTTGATGTGAAGTATATAAATTTTTGTTTACTTTAAACATGAAAAAATATCAATATTTTTATTTATTTATTTATTTTATACATTTCTAAAATGATTCCTTTTGACACTCCAATAAATATTTGCAATTTCAACATCGAATAGCACTTGAAATAATTATGTTTCAGCTTGTTTATCACAATAATTGATATAAAAATACACGTTTACACATTTTTACACGCCCTAGTTGCCCTAGTTTTCTTAACACATTTCTACCAAAATAAAATCCCATTTTCTAACAAAATTCAATTCTTTCTTTCTTTCTTTCTTTCTTTCTTTTTTTTTCTTTTTTTTTTTTTGTATGTGTATGTATGTGTGTGTGATTTTTAGATTGAAATAATTAAAAAGTATTTTTCATACATTGAAGACATTTTTAAGCGTATTTCATTCAAAAACAACAAAAATTAAAATTTTAAAAAGTATCATTTGGCATCCGTAGAAATACTGTTAGTAAACGAGTAGATCGAGAAAGTCAAAAGATTACTTCATACCCATAAAAAAAATAGGTACATTTGCAATTTTTTATTTTTATTTATTTTTTTTTTTCAATTTTATTTTTCAAATAGTATTTAAACTCATTGTATATTTTAGAATCGAAGTAGTTTGAACTTGTTTAGGTATTTATGTGTTGCAGCGATCTCTTGAAGATGGAATGCCAAATTATAGAGCATATATGACTTTATAATAATATATATTATAATTAACGTTTCATAACATATATGGCTCGTTTCTAGTCATCATATGTGAAGCATACCTACATGACTTGTGTATAAGATGTAAACGATGACATAGATGCATAAATATATAGGACATAAGACGTAAATATTACTTATATAAGAATGTTTATGGAAAATAAATGTTTGGAATGTATATATGAGAACGTGAGTTTCAAAATTTAAAAAATCGAATTATTACAATCAATCTCTAATATTAACGAGCCTACATCGAAAAAGCATTATAATCTGCAGAAAAAAAAATAGTTTTATCGTGCTTTTCTATTATTGTAAAACCACGCTTTATAATGAAAACCATTGAACGCAGTCAGGTTTTTTGAGATTTCCTGATATTTTTTTTTTTCTGGATAAGGCCAGCTTTGAAACTCACGTCTTCATATATAAGATATGATCAAAGTTGACCGGCCAACTGCGATTTTAAACATTTTTTTTAAATATCTAGAAAAATACACGATGAATTATCCTGAAACTCTAAGTGCGTAAATATAATAGTACAGGTCACACATTTCCTTGAAGATTTTTTCATCAAACTCCATAGGGGACTGTCAACAAATTGAAAAAGAAAGAATATCCTTTAGATTACCCTGTCAAAACTAATGTTGCAAAAGCCATCAAACTATAGATTGTGATTAAGTGGATTATTGTAATAAACTGTCTTCATTTGTATGTGAATAACATGTATACTCGTAGAGAAATTAAGATTTTAATAGAAATAGTCTTAAATTTTGACAAGTTTTTTTACTTATAATTTGCAGAGTTCTGAATATAAAATAGTGTACTTTTACGAAAATATGACAAAAAACATTATACATTATAGCGTTCACGCATGCGCAGTGAAAAGTTATTCAGTAAACCTATTTATTTTTCAAACAATTTTTATTATTAATTCTGATTAAAAAGTATTGTGTACAATGTTTTTTGTCATATTTTCGTAAAAGTACATTATTTTATATTCAGAACTCTGCAAATTATAAATAAAAAAACTTGTCAAAATTTGAGACTATTTCTATTAAAATCTTAATTTCTCTACGAGTATGCATGTTATCCACATAAAAATGAAGACAGTTTATTACAATAATCCACTTAATCATAATCTACAATTTGAGCGTTTTGCTACATTAGTTTTGGTAGGATTATCCAAAAGATATACGTTCTCTTTCAATTTGTTGACGGGTCCCCTATGGAGGATCGGGAAAAAATGTTCATGATAATATATGGCTGTGCTATTATGTTTACACACACCTGGAGTTGTAGGGAAATTCCTCAAGTGTTTTTCTAGATATTTAACAAAATATTTAAAAATGCAAGTGGGCGGTCACAGTGCATATATATATTTCAGGATGATTTTGGCGACATCGTAACTGCAACTTTGGTGTAAACCCCATTTTCTCTGTCCACCATATCTGTATCAACTACGTCTACTGCATTATAATCGCATATATTATTTATAGTAATTAATATCATACAATTAAAATGCTTAAAATATAAGTACTTAATATCGGTTTTCTTTTTTATATTTAAGATTTTTTATAGTTGTTATGTAATTAAATAATCACTCGTGATTTAGCGTTCAAAATGCGTATTAAAATGCTAAATTAATTTCATTCAGTCAATAGTAATCAATAATCTTTCAATTCAGTCAATCAATAACTCTTATAATTTAAAGATTACAAAAAGTACTATGTATAATGTAAGAGAATATTTTTTTATATATAGATTTCATATTGATTATGATTTTAACATTCAAGCAGAAATATTTCTTTAGTAATTTTAACAAATATTGCTGTTAAATGTCACACAGTTTGATAAAAGAATAATTCTATATTAATTTTAATACATTATTTTAATTAGTAAATAAATCTCCTGTAATTTTTCTAACAGAATTAAAAAGTATTTTGGCCTAGGTTTGAAGCGGGATTTTTTATGAGAGCTGCCAATGCTCTACCAAATGAGCTATCGGGGATAAATCTGGCGGACACAATTCAGCCAAAGAACTAGAATTATATACTAAATAAAGCTAACTAATGCCAGACTGGCAGCTTACGCTAAAAGTTGCTGATTCGAATTCTGCCCTGGACGCTTTTTTCACCCATTTAGTAAAATTATATTAAAGGATAATTCTGATTGAACATTCGTGGTTAAAAATGACTAGCTATTTGTGGAGCTTTACATGTGTGATGATAACTTTGGAAGTTAAAGTGAGCAAAAGCTTTCAAAGAGAGTGCAAAAATACAATTAGCACAGCCCACGCAAAAAAAGTTTGTAATAATTTATTTAAAAAAAGAAAGAAAAAGGTACGGTTTTATTTTTATCCTGTACATCGCAACAAAAGAAAAAAAAATCTCCATTTTGTCCGCCATAAATGCAAAATAAAATTATGCCATTTTCAGAATACGGAGAAATATGAATTTAAGAAAAGCAAAAATTCTAAATAAATTAAAAACAGCGCAAGCTGTTACACTTGTAAGACTGTGTGATAGAGAATTTAACTTTTAACCTAATTTAAAAGACAGTCTTCATACTGTCTATATACAAATTATACATTCCTGTTCATAAACTATGAATGCATCATTTTCCGACTTCAAACCAAATCTAACAGAATGATAACATATTATAATTTGAGACTATCCTGATTGTTTGTAAATTAAGCATATTGGGATTTGTGGCCTTGTTTGCAAGTCAGTTTAAAAAAAAATAAGTGCCAAGTATAAATGAGTTTGTTCTTTATACAATTTTGTTCTGTGATCATGAAAACTTTTTTTTTAGAATTTACATATCAAAGCATAAGGTAAGTCTCTGTTACAAAAATCTGTGTATTTTAAATATTACACAAAAGTGTGTGTTTTGCATGTTACGCATACCTATGTGTAAGAACAGAATATTAACACAAAAACCTGTGTATTCTGCATATAACACAAAAATATGCGTATTTTGCATATTACACAAGATTATGTGTATGTTCCTATTACACAAAATATGCGTAAAAACAGAATTTTACACATATGTATGTGTAAAAATATTGCACAGAAATGTGTGTATTTCAGTGCAACTTACACATTAAAGTGTGTATTTCAAGAGTTATCAGATAAGTTTTACACATTTGGACTTATCATCAAATTACACATTAAAATGTGTATTTTTAAATTTACACATTTGGCGCAATTTACACACCAATTTACACATATAGACATGTCGTTTTTGTATCATCGATTTACACATTTTTGTGTGTAAATTTACACATTTATTTTTTAGAGTGTACAAGTATTTTATTTACCAAAAATGAAAAACGCTATTCGATTCCAAATCGCTTCAATAGTTGGGCTTATCCCTTTTATACTTTTACAATTTAAAATTAGTCAGAAAATGTGTCAAACTTTCGCATTATTGAGAAATTAATTTAAAAATCATCAAGATGTATATATCCGAAGACTAAGCTAACATAAGTTCTTTATCGCTGTTAATAATTTTACAAATCATGTTTTCTGCCAATAATTAAGTCTAGTACCGGTCCAGCCAGTCTATATGTAGAAAAATAATGCAAGCATGATCTCGGACCGGCATGAGTCAGCTAAAAAAATATTAAAACGGGTTACACATAATGTAATTCTCCGATGCCGATACACTGCGCATTTTACTTACCCATCATACGTAGTATAGGGTAAGTCTTGAAATCGTTTTGAAAATCGAAAAATTTTTTTTGACGGATTTACACGTTTTAGATAGTGGAGATTCCGAAAAACATATTTTTAGAAAAAAAAATTTACCGTCCGTCTGTCTGTCTGTCTGTCTGTCTGTAAACGCTCTATCTCCCGAACAAATTGAGATAGAGACTTGAAATTTTGTATGCAGTTAGTATGTAAGAATGGGACGAACCCTATTTAATATCAGCAACCTCGATTATCCGGAACTATTTTTTTCGGGCTCTCGAAAAATTCGTTCTGAAGAAAGGTATATAAAAATTTTCGAATTTTTTTGTTCTAAGGAATGGACGTAAAAGGCAATAAAATAACCCACATTTTGCATATAGAACGAAGTCAATCGGATTATTAGTTATCGAGATATTTGTAATCTTGTTTTCCACATTCTTCGATTTTTCATGACCCTGTATTTCATTCAAATTTCAATTCAGAAGTATATTTTAATTGAAAATGAGACGCTTAATCCGACGCAGTTAATTGTTAGTTAATAGAATTATTATTTTTGGAGTTATAAGGATGTTTCTTTTACGCAGTTCGGTACTACTTGAGTAGTTTGGCGTTTTATATAATTTGTCGGAATTGGTACATCAGCAGTTCTTTAATATAGAACTACTATGTATATTAACAATATTTAAATTTTGTTTATGAATTGCAATGCATTGTATAAATAGTTTCGCATGTTTTATTTTCATATACATTTTCATGATGGGTAAGTATTACGGTGGCGTACCAACGTCTAGTTTATATTGATGCTGTCAAATTAGTATGGCCACATTTATACTTATTCTCGTTAAAAACATTTTCGTTGAAAATAGCTCATATTTTATCGTTTCTGCGTAAATCTTCAAAACGGGCCGGCAGGCCCGAATTTTTTTTTTTTTATCGGCCCGGCCCGTTAGAAAAATGGAAACGATTCCGCCGGGCCGGGTACGGGCCACGGGCCAAGCCCGGCCCCGTGCAGACCTCTAAAAGAACCCCGTATCTAATCAGGGATAAGCCTTATCATGATTAATCTATAATCCAAAATTTGAAGCAAATTCGATAATTCTGCGTAAAAAACAATTTATTTAATTTAAGGGGGGTTATATTCTATTCCCCTTCTATACGTAGCATTTAACCCTTAAAACTATTAAGCGATTTACCTTATCAGAAAGAATCTACATTTAGAATTTCAAATACATCGGATAATTCTGCATAAAAAACAATTTATCTAATTTGAGGCGGAATTATCTGCTCGTTCCCCCCTTTATTAATAAGCAAAAGAACTCCATAACTAATCAGAGATACATCTTATCATGATGAATCTATGGCCGAAATTACAAGTAAATAGGATAATTCTGCGCAAAAAGCTATTAGTTTAATTTAAGAGAGATTATTCTCCCGTTCTTCCTCAATACTTAACCTTTAAACTCCCCAAACTCTTCAAGCATTATATACTATATATAAGCCTTATCAAAAAGAACCTATATGCAAATTTGACACACGTTGGATAATTCTGCATAAAAACCATTTATCTAATTTAGGGCGGATGAGGGTGGGGGGTAATCGTCCCTTCCCAAAACTAATCAGGCAAGCATCTTTTCAGTATGAACAGATATCGAAAAATTGAACCAAAACTGTTAATTCAGCATGAAAAACCATTTACCTAAATTATGAGCCTCCGCCCCTATCCCCCTTTCATACTTAACCAATGAAGCCTCAAAATCAATGATCAATCCCCAAAATCAATTCCTTGTCACTTTTTTTCCGGTAACTTTTTTTCCTTGCCACTTTTTTTCCGGTAACTTTTTTCCGTGTCACTTTTTTTCCGCTTTTGTAATTTATGTCACTTTTTTTCCTAGATTCCCTTCAAAGCATGCGTTTTTCTGTTTTTCCTGGAATTCGAGAGTCCAGCCCCGTTTCCAAAAAAAGAGCAAGAAATAGATGTAACTAATTAAGACCCCCCCCCCCCCCATGGTGCACTATTGAAAAACCCGAGACGACATTGTCAGTGACAGGAAATGACCATTCCTTTTAGCCTTCGACTGATTTCGAATAGTATAAATGAATGCCGGCCTTTTCCGAAATGAGTGACCAGTTTTCGATACAGATACCGTTACCATGTGCTTTCTCCACTTAAAAAAAAAAAAAAAAAAAAAAAAAAAAAAAAAAAAAAATACATTACTGCCGCTTAAACGATTCAAATTTTTTAATAAAATTTGATTCAAGAAAGCGGCAGATTTCGAGACCAAAACAAATAAAATTCTAACTGTAGTTTTATTTTTTATGATTCGGTTCATAAAAATGGAAATTTCTGTATTTTTGTCATAGCTCCCCCCTCCCTCGCTGCGCCACTGCACAATTTCCAAACTCTAAACTGGCTTAAAGATCCAGAAGAATGGATCTAACATTCATGAATTTAGTAGGATTCAATTGTGGCTATAATTCATCTCTAGAATTAGAAATTCTAACTCAAAAAGATGCATATAAGTGAGATGGTATACAAACCTTTACATATGTACTCAAAAATGCATATCAACAGTCATTATTTTACATTTTTTAGTACTTATCAGTATGTTATAATCACTAGAGATGACAAAGAAGAATTTCTAAAAGCAGAAAATTTATAAAAACAAGAATTGAAACAAATAGAAAGGTATAATATTATGAAAAATATTATAAGTTGTCATTTTTATTATAAATGCAATGTGCGTACCTGTACAACCATTAAATGTAATGTGATTAAATGGCAAAATACAATGAAATATGAATAAAGTTTATTTCTAAATAATGATTTATTACATTCAATAGAATAAAAATGATTTACATAAATATTTTTAATATGACTCATATTTTACAAATGTTACATAACAGTGTTTACACAAATATCTATGAAATTCATACTTAATCGATAGTACTTTTAGAAACATATTTTATCAAAATATGAATAATTACGCGTATATACCTATTAAGATACCATTAGAAAATGATTGATAAAGTAAGTATGAGGTGCCATGTGATGTCTTTTTACGCTCAATTCAATAGAATTTGAGTTATAAACAATTATCTTTTCAGTATGACCCTTTTTTTCGTTCCCAGATCTCCCACTTCAAAAAAATCGGTTCGAACTGCCGTTTTTGATTGCTTTTATTGCAATATTTTCTGAATTTATCAAAGAATCGACCATCACGGCACCTTGTGTACTTTCCAAATAAGAGATTTTGAAAGTTTGGTGTATTTGAGAGCAATAATGAATTCAAAAATAAATCGGAAAATAACCAGTTTAAATCGAAATACGGTAAAAGGATAAAAAGTGACACGGAAAAATGTTACAGGAAAAAAAGTGACGAGGAAAAAAATTTACCGGAAAAAAGGTGACAAGGAATTGATTTTGGGGACTCATTGGTTAAGTATAGAGGGGGAACGGGGGATAAGACGTATCTCTGATTAGTTATGGGGTTCTTTTGCTTATTATAAAGGGAAGAGGACGAGCAGGGCAATTATGTCCACCTCAAATTAGATGAATCTGTTTTTACGCAAAATTATCGGATGTATTTCAAATTTTAAATATAGATTCTTTCTAATAAGGTGAACCCCAGAATAGTTTTAAGAGTTTAATGTCTAAGTATGAAGTGGGGGGGGGGGGCGGTGGATAACCCCTCTAAAATTAAATGCATGTTTTTTTACATGTTTTTATCCGATTTGCTTGGAATTTTGGACATAAGTTCATTATGAGAAAACGTATCTCTGATTAGTTGGGGGTTCTTTTGCTTATTATAAAGGAGGAAGCGGACGATTATCACCCCCCCTCAAATTTGATAAATCGGTTTTTATGATAAGTTATCCAATGCATTTCAAATTTTAAATATAGGTTCTTTCTGACAAGGTGAATCCCTGAATAGTGTTAAGAGTTTAATTTCTAAGTATAGAGGGGGAAACAGAGGATAACCCCCTTAAATTAAATAAATGGCCTTTTACGCAAAATTATCCGATTTGCTTCAAATTTTGGATGTAGGTTCATTATGATAAGGTGTATCCTTGATTAGTTATGGCATTCTTTTGCTAATTAAAAAAGGGAAGCGGGCGATTATCCCTCAGCCCCTCCTTAAATTAGATAAATTGCACAATTATCCGATGTATTTCAAATTTTGGATATAGCTGATAAAGTGAATCTCTGAATAGTTTTAAGGGTTTAATGTCTAAGTATAGACGGGGGAACGCGGGATAACCCCCCTTGAATTAAATAAATGGGTTTTTAAGCAGAAGTATCAGGTTTGCTTTAAATTTTGGATGTCTGTTTATTATGATAAAGCGTATCCCTGATTAGTTATGGGATTTTTTTGCGAATTAAAAAGGAGGAGGGGGCGGTTGATTATTTCCTCTTTAAATTAGATAAATCGGTTTTTATGCAGAATTATTCGATGCATTTCAAATTTTAAATATAAGTTCTTTCTGATAAGGTGAATTTCTTAACAATTTTAAAGGTTTAATGGCTAAGTATAGAAGGGGTCGGAGGATAATCACCTTAAATTAAATAAATAACTTTTTACGCAGAATTATCCGATTTGCTTCAAATTTGGCTGTAGGTTCATTATGATACTGCGTATCCCTGATTAGTTATAGGGTTCTTTTGCTAGTTAAAAAGGGGAAGCGGGCGATTATCCCCACCTTAAATTAGATAAATTGTTTTTATGCACAATTATCCGATGTATTTCAAACTTTGGATATAGGTTCTTTCTCATAAAGTGAATCCCTGAATAGTTTTGAGGGTTTAATGGATAAGTATAGAGGGGGGGTGGGGGTTAACCCCTCTAAAATTAAATAAATAGCTTTTGTTAAGTTATTACCCCATAACTAATCAGAGATACGTCTTATCCCCAGTTCCCCGTCTATACTTAATCATTAAATTCTCAAAACTCTTCAGGCATTCTATGCTATACATTAGTCTTATCAGAAAGAACCTATATCCAAAATTTGATACAGGTTGGATAATTCTGCATAAAACCCATTTATCTAATTTAGGGCAGTAGGGGGGGGGGGAGGTAATTCATTCGTTCTCAAAACTAATCAGGCAAGCATCTTTTCAGCATGAACATATATCCGAAAATTGAACTAAAACAGTTAATTCAGCATTAAAATTCCATTTACCTAAATTAAGGGCCTTCTCCGATCCCCTTTCATACTTAACAAATGAGTCCCCAAAATCAATTCCTTGTCACCTTTTTTGCCGGTAACTTTTTTCCTTGTCACTTTTTTTCCGGTAACTTTTTTTCCGTGTCACTTTTTTCCGCTTTTGTAATTTATGTCACTTTTTTCCGCTTTTGTAATTTATATCACTTTTTCCGTTAACTTTTTTTCGGTCACTTTTTTCCTAGATTCCGAAATACACCCTTAAATTCAACTTTTTAAAAACAATTTTAATGTTTTGATAATTAGAGCTTACAAAAACACACAGTTTTAACTTTCGAAACAGTAAATTTGTGGTACAATTACATAAAATATTTAAAAAGTTAAATTTTCTAATAAATATTCACAATTTGTAAAAATTAGAAACAGTAGTCATTCCCTTGCTTCACATACAAGTGAATGAACATAGGGAAATGACAAAAATTAGGGTTAGCTTGTATACTATCATAACTATATGCACAAAAATAAATTGTACTTAAAGGAAGCTTAAAGAAACTTAATAAAATGAGGTTTAATATTAGAATCAGCTCTCATTATAGAATTTAAGTAAATAAAAGAATTACTGTAATGACAGTCAATAAAAATTCTTAGCAATTTGTTTCTGGAAATCAACAAATTTACATGTCCAGACTTTACACTCCAAAAAAGAATAATTCAAGTTATCTTCTCTGATGATGCCATTATACACAGATGAAATTCTGGAGCAATATAAATGTTGTCACAGCAGAGAATCATTACTTTCATTTTATGACAACAACCAACGTGACAACAAACCAAAGAATATTTTTAATTATTTTATCAGAAAAATAAATAATAAAAAATCTTTATTTTTTCAAATTTTAGCGTTCAATGAAATTTATCATTAATTAAACCAGCAAAAAAATTACATATATTTGGATGGACAACTTTGGGGTACTACTTTTGTGTTAAGGAGGAGAAAGGGACACACAGCGAAATGACATTTTAATAGCATAAAAAAATATCTAAATGGCCTATGTTTAAAAAAACCCTTTTTATCCTGATACACATATATAAAAACACGTAATTAAAGTATTCTAGCATTTTATCTCATTTATATACAATTTTATTCATTATTTTTGAAGCAAAGATAAAAATATCACTGTTTAGAGCAAATGACCCATATGTGTAAGAAAATATCAACCTTTTATGCGAAAACAGACTTAAACTATGCTACAGAATGTTTGTCATGGGGGGAAAAAGGGTTATATGTGACACTTATAATTGTTATAAAGGATACACAAAAGAATTCGGAAGTATTTTAGTCTGTTGCAGTAATTTATTTAAAGTGTATTTTGATGATTTTTTGTTGAATAAATTGATCGAAATTTCTTTAATGTTATATATTACATAAATGCACAGACTATTTCGAAAAACTGAAAGTTTATAAATATAGTAGGTAAAAGAAGTTGGAAAGTGTTCAATAATCTATGATACCGGCATGATTTTCTTTATGGTTTTGTTCCTATATGCTATCAGCAGGAATGAATCTCAGGTGGGAAACCAGCAATATTTTTTTTTCTTTTGGAAACAATAACTAACCATCGGTCTATAACACTTTAAAACGAAAGCAAAAATAATAAAAAATATATTTTTAATATTAACAAGAAAGAAAAAAATCATGCATCAAGCATAGATTATGAAGAACTTCCCAACTCCGTCTCATTTTATCATATGGAAAAGTATAACGCATTTCCAAAACGAATTTCTGCTGTTCTGATCTACAATAAGAAGATTAACCGATTTTTTTAGCAACCCTGTATATAATATAGACATTTATACATTTTAACAACATACATTTTAAAATTTAGATCATTTAAGAGATAATATATTTCAGTTGAAAATTCATCTTCAGCAATTTCATCTAATAAGAAGAATGGTATACGAATACCTTTGTACAGCCCTGTATAGAATTTAATATAAAGAGCAAAAAACTAATTAAATTTAATAGCGCATACCGAATTTTAAAAAATACACTCCAGCAATTATGACGCATAGAGAGTTCTGTAACCGATTTCTTTTTTGTGTCCCTGTAAATTAATAAAAAATGCTGGTTATGTTCTGTTTTAACGTGATCGTAAAGAAATCCAGGGATATGCATCAGTTTCAATACATTTGGAATAGCGTAATGTGAGATTCAAATTTTGCCTTTTCCAGAAAGTAAATTTTTTGAGATTTAAATAAATCGCTAAAATCTATTAGTTTTCATTGTAAACACCAAGATTTTACAATGCCAAAACACACGTTAATTTTTTTTTCTGAGATTATAGATTTTTTTTTTTTTTTTTTTTTTTTTTTTTTTTTTATGCAGATACATTAAGAGAATAGATTCATACAGAAATTTCATTTTTAAAAATTTCGATAAGGTGAGTTTTGAAGTTCACGTCCTCATATATAATTATATAATTCTTCAGCTATATTTTAAATATCTATATTAATAAAATAACAAATCGCTCTGTGTGTGTGTGTGTGTGTCTGCGATAGTTAGCGAAAACTACGGTACGTACGAAGCTCAAAATTTTTCTGAGAGTAGCCCAATATCTCTCCTGATGCACCTGACGCTCAGAATTTCAAAATTCTATTTATTAACTAAGTAATTAATTAAATTCCAAACCTCACTCTCATAAAAATCGCTTTTTTTTTAGCTTTTTTCCTTTTCATTCTCTTATGGTTGGTTGGTTGCATAAAATTTTCGCAGAAATAATTTTAAAAACTGAGACTGACCTTTAAAATTCATAGACTGGCAAGCTGTCAGTTTAAATGAAGATTTTTTTTTTTTTTTTTTTTTTTTTTTTTTTTTTAATCACAGCTGCTGTACGCCATGGAGGAAAAAGATAGGTGGTGGCGAAGTAAACCGAAAACAGAAAGGTTTGCAAGAGGAAACCATTTATCGCTGAAATTTTAATGTCTCAAAATAAAGCACGAGGAAGGAATTTTGTATTAATAAGACGGATTGGAAGAAATGAATTACAGCTGAAGCATATTTTATGAAGAAATCGCAATTTTTTTAAATATTTTTTTCTATTATATTATTTATTAAAATAAATGTTTGCTTTTAAAATAATTGAAATTGGAAAATTAAAAATAATTAAATGTCAAAACAAAATTGAATAAAATATTGAAAACACATGATTTGAAGTAAAAAATTGTATTACTAAAAGTTTTCTCTTTTTTTTTCAGAAATTTTTAATACTTTATAACGTAGATGAAAAATATTTATAATTTAACAGCATATTTATAATTACATGTCAATATATAAAATATAGTGATGAAAAGATTCTTTTAAAATCATGCATGAACACTTAAATAATAATATTAATCTAAAATCTAGATTTCAGAGTGCAGACGATTTTAAGACATTAACGAAAGAATGTTGATTTTTCAAGCAAAGTCTTAAATGATGCTTCTATATTGATATTTCAAAGTCATATGATAAAAATAATCAAATAATTCTTGCCTATGATTGATCTAATTGTATCTTTCATGCATTCTGATCGTGTATTACAGGCAATAATGGCACAAAATGTTATTTTTTAAACGAAATTTTAGTCATCTATTCAATAACAGTTTAAAAGGTAAAAAACAAAAACAAAGAAATACTGGTTTAAACCAGTTTGAATTGATCGGAGTTTCAAAGCACATGGTTTTGTTGGTGCTTATTTGGACTTAATGTCGCGGATTTTAGAGTTACATTTTTGCGTCACCCCAAGACATTATACTGCCACTCTATTAATGTCTTTTTACTATATGGGTGTACGCATATTTTTGGCATTTCGAACATTAGAATGTATGAGTCATTAGCTGTGTTGCAGTAAAAAACATTACACAACACTTTTCTATGAGTTTATTTTTTTAATCATTGATTAAATTTAAATGTGTTCTATTCAATTTAAAATTGTAATATGGCTTTAATTTGTTTTTAAAACAAAAATAAAATAGCTGTTTGGCGTACAATTGTTTGTATCCGCAAACGATTCATTCACCATAATAAATTATCAAATAGCAAAGTAAATTATCTATCAGAAATAGCCATAAAAAGAATAGTAGCAAAACTGATTATAACCTTAATGTTTAGACTAATTTAAACATAACCCGATTCCAACCAGAAAAAAAAACAGACCACACTCCGATCCGTGATACACAAAATTTCCGTGAGTATAAACCCGACCCTGACCTAAAAATTCTGTTTGGGAAAAACTATGGATTTGATAACTGATCCGAACCAAATCTGAATCCCGCAAAAATGTTCAAGTGAACCATAACCCGATTCAAACAAGGAAAAATAATTTTCGTGGGCATGAAATCTGACCCGAACCTAAATATTTTCTTTAAAAAAACCCGAAATATGACT